>AWOL01S0089100.1:0-31916 GCA_000715115.1 Nicotiana otophora | reverse complement strand
AGTGACACCGGGTTTTGGGAGTGTTATATTTGTATTTGTGAGATTTCTTCCGCTGAATTTAATAATTTTGTTTTCAAATTTAAAAGATATGGTAATTTATTAAGATTGTGGGCTTGCCTAGTATTGAGATAGGCGCCATCACGACTGGTAAGATTTTGGTTCGTGACACTACCAGGTTAGGATTTCGGTTCTGTACATTGGTATAGGTTCATTTGAGTATTTATGACTTGTCTGCAAAGTTTGGTGCAAAACGGAGTTAATTTGACGTGATTCGGACGTCCCGTTGTAAAGTTGCATGTTTTTGAGTTTCTTTGAAAATTTCATTTATTTTGGTGTCTGATTCATAGTTGTAGGTGTTATTTTGTTGTTTTGATCATGCGAGAGAGTTCTTATGATACTATTACACTTATGTGCATGTTTGGTTTGGAGCCCCGAGGGCTCGGGTGAGTTTCGGACACGTTTCAGAGAGTTCATGAGAGATCAGATTTTTGCTAGCACTCATATCTCGCATTTGCGAGAAATTAATCACATTTGCGAGATTTATGCTCACATTTGTGAAGATCACCGTGGCCTGAAGAGTTCGCATTTGCGAACTCCCTATCGCATTTGCGATGATGGCCTAGCCTGGGTGTTGGTCGCAATTGCGCTCACTGAGTCGCTTTCGCAACATGTCCAAGTTTGCATTTGCGAACAATTCATCGCAAATGTGATGAAAGCAGAGATGGGAGTTCTTCGCAATTGCGATAGTTTTCTCGCATTTGCGGTGTCGCAATTGCGACATCTGGGCATCGACAAAAAGCTGAGAATGCGGGATTTAGCTCATTTTTCACAAACTCTCAACCCTAAACACCTTAGAGGCGATCTTTCCAAGTGGTTGTCTTCCTAAATTCATTCGTAAGCAACTTTAATCTATTTCTTTTCAATTACCCATTACTTTCCAAGTGTTTTCAACATTAAATCTAGGATTTTCATGATAGAAATTAGGGATTTGGATAGAATTAAGAATTTTTGTAAATTTGGGATTTAGACCTTGAATTTAGGTCGTATTTCGAAATAAATTACATAACCGGGCTCGGAGGTGAACGAGTAATCGGATTTTGGTCCGAATATTGAGTTTTGACCAAGCGGACCCAGGGTTGACTTTTGTTGACTTTTTTCGAAAAAATATAAAGATCTTAACTTTATGTATTGTAATTGATTTTTCTAGCATTGTTTGTTGATATTAAAATGCTTTTAGTTAGATTTGGTTGGTTCAGAGGCGAATTTTAGAGGAAAAATTGCCCCGGTTGAGCTTTGATTTGCTTGCGGAGCGAGGTTAGTATTGGGTCTAACCTTGATTTGAGGGAATTAGGAAACCTTGAACTATATGTTATGTGATTTACATGTGTAACAACTTATATGCGAGGTGACGAGTGTATATACGCCGTCATGATAGTTGATTTCATGCTTTCCCGTATTTCATTAATTATTTTATTCCATATCTTAACTGTTACAAGCTTTAATTGCTTCTTATGCCTTAACTTGTTACTTGTCACTATCTTATCTTGTATTGAAATGCTCGTTTCTTCCGTGCTCCATGATTAATTGGTACTTGCCTTAATTGTCTTACGTGTACACTTTAAATGTCATATATTTGGCTTGTCTTGTTGTTTTGTATTAATTGTAGTATTTCTTGTCTTGGTACGAGATTCCTTTATGGCTTTGCTTTCATAATTCTTTAATCACAGAGATTCTTGTAAATTGAGTTATTTAATTGATTATATTTATTAATTTTGTTTATGGCTCGGGTGGCACGACGCAACTGATGGAATAAGGGGGGTTAATATTGATATGGTGGGATCGGGTTGCACGCCGCAACTGATTTTATATGTGATATTGATATGGTGAAATAATGGAGGATTATGATATTGATTCTGATTATATGGTGGGATCGGGTTGCGCGTCGCAACGGATTTTACTTGTTATTCTTGATATTTATATGGTGAAATAAGGGAGGATTGTAATTGTACGGTGGGATCGGGTTGCGCGTCGCAACGGATTTTACTTGTTATTCTTGATATTTATATGGTGAAATAAGGGAGGATTGTAATTGTACGGTGGGATCGGGTTGCGCGTCGCAACGGATTTTACTTGTTATTCTTGATATTTATATGGTGAAATAAGGGAGGATTGTAATTGTACGGTGGGATCGGGTTGCGCGCCGCAACAGATTATGTATTTTGTATTCATTGTTGCATTAAGTTAGCTTTTAGTGTTTTCATACGAGATTCCGAGGAACGATGTTTCCGGTTTTACTGATTTCGAGGATTTAGTTATTTTCATCAGTTAACTTCCTTACTTTTTCTATATTTCTTTCTTGTTATTATTATTATACTGCGTTCGGGTTATTGTAAGTGACTCACCTTAGCCTCGTCACTACTTCGTCGAGGTTAGGCTCGACACTTACAGAGTATATGGGTCGGTTGTACTCATACTACACTCTGCACTTCTTGTGCAGATTTTGGAGTCGATCCTAGCGGCGGTCAGTAGATTGCTCTGATTGATTGCCTGACAAAGACTTGAGGTACAACTGCATGGCGTTCGCAGCCTTAAGTCCCCTTCTACCTTATCCTAACTGTTTATTTTATTTCAGACATTTTTACTTTCATTCAGACCGTTGTTTGTATTATTCTAGTCGCTCGTGTACTTGTGACACCAGTTCTGGGATTGTATTTAAATATCGCTATTATTATAGTTTTCTCACTCTATTTCAGTTATTTCAGTTCCTGAGTTATTATTTAATATGAATTGTTAAAAATGGTTTAAAACTATTTTAATGTTGGCTTGCCTAGCAAGTGAAATGTTAGGCGGCATCACAGTTCTAAGGGTGGGAATTTCGGGTCGTGACTAGTTGGTATCAGAGCACTAGGTTACATAGGTCTCACGAGTCACGAGCAAGCTTAGTAGAATCTGGAGGATCGGTACAGAGACGTCCGTACTTATCTTCCAAAGGCTATGGATTTTCGGAACAATTTTACTTCTATCATTCCCTATCGTGCGATTTTATTCTATCATTGATGATTGAACCCTTCTATTCTTGTTCTCTCACATATGGAGAGAACACGCACAACATCGGTAGTTGTTACAGGAGCCGAAGCCCCCAATGACAGCTACGACCAGGGGCAGAGGTCGAGGTCGCACCAGAGGCCGGGGCAGAGGTAGAGCTCAGCCTAGAGCTCGAGCAGCAACACTCGCAGTAGAGCCTCACGTTGATTTTGAGGAGGAGGTTCCACTTTAGACTGTACCCGTCAGACCAGCTCAGGTCCCGGAGGGGTTAATGGCCATTGCAGTGCTTCAGGATGCTCTAGTCCGTTTAGTGGGCCTTAAGGAGAGTGTGGCCCAGACCGGTATAATCTCGGTGGCACCAGCCGTNTTATGGCTCGGGTGGCACGACGCAACTGATGGAATAAGGGGGGTTAATATTGATATGGTGGGATCGGGTTGCACGCCGCAACTGATTTTATATGTGATATTGATATGGTGAAATAATGGAGGATTATGATATTGATTCTGATTATATGGTGGGATCGGGTTGCGCGTCGCAACGGATTTTACTTGTTATTCTTGATATTTATATGGTGAAATAAGGGAGGATTGTAATTGTACGGTGGGATCGGGTTGCGCGCCGCAACAGATTATGTATTTTGTATTCATTGTTGCATTAAGTTAGCTTTTAGTGTTTTCATACGAGATTCCGAGGAACGATGTTTCCGGTTTTACTGATTTCGAGGATTTAGTTATTTTCATCAGTTAACTTCCTTACTTTTTCTATATTTCTTTCTTGTTATTATTATTATACTGCGTTCGGGTTATTGTAAGTGACTCACCTTAGCCTCGTCACTACTTCGTCGAGGTTAGGCTCGACACTTACAGAGTATATGGGTCGGTTGTACTCATACTACACTCTGCACTTCTTGTGCAGATTTTGGAGTCGATCCTAGCGGCGGTCAGTAGATTGCTCTGATTGATTGCCTGACAAAGACTTGAGGTACAACTGCATGGCGTTCGCAGCCTTAAGTCCCCTTCTACCTTATCCTAACTGTTTATTTTATTTCAGACATTTTTACTTTCATTCAGACCGTTGTTTGTATTATTCTAGTCGCTCGTGTACTTGTGACACCAGTTCTGGGATTGTATTTAAATATCGCTATTATTATAGTTTTCTCACTCTATTTCAGTTATTTCAGTTCCTGAGTTATTATTTAATATGAATTGTTAAAAATGGTTTAAAACTATTTTAATGTTGGCTTGCCTAGCAAGTGAAATGTTAGGCGGCATCACAGTTCTAAGGGTGGGAATTTCGGGTCGTGACTAGTTGGTATCAGAGCACTAGGTTACATAGGTCTCACGAGTCACGAGCAAGCTTAGTAGAATCTGGAGGATCGGTACAGAGACGTCCGTACTTATCTTCCAAAGGCTATGGATTTTCGGAACAATTTTACTTCTATCATTCCCTATCGTGCGATTTTATTCTATCATTGATGATTGAACCCTTCTATTCTTGTTCTCTCACATATGGAGAGAACACGCACAACATCGGTAGTTGTTACAGGAGCCGAAGCCCCCAATGACAGCTACGACCAGGGGCAGAGGTCGAGGTCGCACCAGAGGCCGGGGCAGAGGTAGAGCTCAGCCTAGAGCTCGAGCAGCAACACTCGCAGTAGAGCCTCACGTTGATTTTGAGGAGGAGGTTCCACTTTAGACTGTACCCGTCAGACCAGCTCAGGTCCCGGAGGGGTTAATGGCCATTGCAGTGCTTCAGGATGCTCTAGTCCGTTTAGTGGGCCTTAAGGAGAGTGTGGCCCAGACCGGTATAATCTCGGTGGCACCAGCCGTCTCTTGGGCTGGGAGAGGAGCACAGACGCCCGCTACTCACACCCCGAAGTAGGTGGCTCCCCAGTATCAAATACCAGTAACCCCGTTAGTTGGAGTGGTTCAGCCGGTTGTTGCAGAACAGGCCGGTGATAGGCCCACTATGTATTCTGAGGCTTTGTTGAGGTTGGACAAGTTTACCAAGCTCTTTCCTATTCATTTCAATGGTGCACTTTCTGAGGACCCACAGGATTATCTAGATTGCTGCCATGAGGTACTGTGGAATACGGGTATAGTTGAGACCTATGAGGTCGATTTTGTAGTGTTTCAGATGACTGGTTCCACCAAGAGCTGGTGGAGAGATTATATGTTGACTAGACTAGTTGGGTTGCCTGCACTTACCTGGGATCAGTTCTCACAACTATTTCTAGAGAAGTTCATTCATGTCACTCTGAGAGAGGATTACCGCAGGCAGCTTGAGTGTTCCATCATAGTGCGCCATCATCTCCTATCAGTGCACCTCCGATTCAGAGTTATTACCATGGTTATCCGGCCCGTTCGGGTCAGCTTCAGCTTCAGCAGCCATAGCAGCAAGATGGTTATTTTGAGTCTGGAGGTACTTGTCACATCAGGAGGTTCTGTCCGAGATAGTTGGGCTGCATGCCACAATAGATTTCTCGTGCCATGGTCCCAGCACCGGTTGCTACACCGCCGGCTCAGCCACCTAGAGGGAAGGTGTGAGGCCACTCAAATTTTCAATGAGTCCGAGGTCATAAAGCACGCTCACAAGTCGCTTAAGTGTCGTCTTGCCTTCCACGAGAGGTTAAGGACTATAACAATTTATATGATCATGATATTAAGTGCAGTAGGTGTATTGGATATTGTTTAGGGTCTACGGCGATCCCTAGAACTAAGCCAAGTTGGGAGCTATGCAATGGGCTAAAGTTTCAAATAAATTTACATAAGACCGAACTTCAAATGAATGCAACTCCCAAAATATAAAGACTTAGGTGGTGATATACCTATCAAATTAAATCTATTTAAGTCTAGTTTCTAATGCATCAAACCCTTTGTCATTTATATATGTCTACAAAAGGTTATGGACATTTTATCGGACCTATACCATTTGTGCGCCCAAATGCGCGACAGCGCACAGAAGAGGGGTTTCTACCTTGCGTGCGCGGTCAATTGCTCAAGTGTGCAGTCACACACGTAGGAGCCCTATAAATACCCCCGAGGCCGAGGATATAGAGTGGCTATTGCACAGCTCAAAAGAAGTATGAAACGGTCATTTGCAATTATAGAAACCCAACTAAGAGTCGGGGTCAAATCCACAAAGAGCTAAGATAGGAGTTATGGGTATATATATCAATGCGCGTGATTGAACTATCGAGATTGCACTTCCACAAAAAGATTAGTTTTCTATTTCTATTTTTACTCTATTGATTGCAAAAAAAAGAAAGAAAACTAGAGAGAATTGTTTTTGGGATTTTTCCAAATTGATAAAAAGCCTAGGGCTGTGACCATTACCTAAGTGTTTGCCTAATGAGATAAAGACTTTAATGCTTGTTCTGTTGACTGGGTGTATTATAGCTATCAACTCTAAATTACACACTCAATACCTCTCGGTCAGAGAGTGGTTTTACCAAATTTGGCTCTCTCAAAACCAAATGGGTATCACACAAAACAGTTGATAAAAGCTCAAGTCGGGTTATTACTTTCTCTAGGTTGAACCCTTTAATTGGGTAAATCAATCTCTCAATTTGACTCAATTCCTTGTTAGCCAAGTTATCCTAGACTAGGTCTCTCTTTCTAAAGGAGAGACTAAGTCAAATAGGCGTGAACTAATATTTGCAACCATTAATTCCTCAAATTAAAGCATGAACTAATTTAAATAATAAACACTCAATTATAAACAAACACTAAATTAAATACCCATAAGGTTTATACACTAAGCCTAGGTCACAACCCTAGTAAAAATCTAGCTACTCATACTTGGGATTGAAGAAATGAAGAAGAAAGACTAACTAAACTCATAATTAAAGATTAAAATGGCTAAATCTATTGTACAATACACCAAAGAAAAGTAAACTTTCAAAAATGGCAAAGAAAAATAGCTATAGTAATTGCAGATGTTCAAAACTTGACCTAATTTCGTGAAACTCTTCTATTTATACAAGGCTGAATCTCGGACAAAAATACCCCTCGGGAGGTTCTGCGGCCGCATAATTCCATGTGCGGTCCGCAGATTTCTTCATCTGACCGGATCAAGAGTTCTACGGCCGCACAATTCTGGACTGCGGCCGCGAAGCAGCTTTTCTGAGGTTTGAAGATTTAGAACTATGGCCGCAAGACAATCTTCTGTGGTCCGCAATGTTAGGGTTGCGGCCGCACAAATATTATGGGGTCCGCAATTCACTAAGGTCCTCGACTTGAAAATTTGCATGCTCTCTGATCTTGAATCCTAGCCCAGCTTTTGCAACCGCACAATTCATGTGCGGTCCGTAATTTGCACAATTGTCTGTATATTTGTTCCTATTTGGTTGCAGCCGCAGATGGAATTCTGCGGTTCGCAATTTCTTTTGCGGCCGCAAAATTTCTTCTGCGGAACGCACATTTTATGCTTTCGTGCCCCTTTATTGCCTTTTGCTTAGACTGCTCCTTTTTTAGTCAGATTTAAACTTCCAGCATTCCTAAAGTTTTGTACAATTTTATTAGTTCCGGGAGCACAATTCAAAGCTTTTAGACTAAAACAAAAGTTAAAAGGCGCTAATAAGTAGTCAAAATCCCCACCTGTCAACTCCCCTAAACTTAAGTCTTTGCTTGTCCTCAAGCAAACAATTTAGTTCCCACCTCCAGAAGTTAAGGGTCATTTCAGCGAGTCGAGGGTGAGCCATCCACACATCAGTTGGGACCAACAATTACCCACACTTCTTATGTATTATCAACAAGGCGACAAGTTAAACATTTGTGCACATATAGTTCTAGAGTGACATTTGAGCATCAAAATTTGACTTTATCCATCAAGGACTCTTTCTCTGTCATGTAGGTCATGGTGGATTCCAAACTTTTCCTACTCTACTTTCCGGTTTCCTGACTCACTTAAGAAATTTAGCACTCAATCCAAAGATTTATGAAAGGTTCACTCATCGCTCTCAAGAGAATGTCGCAAGTACGGTTTCAAGTACCATAGGCTTGCCCCTCATGTAGATCGCCACTAATGTAAGCTCACTTGGCTCGAGTTCAAATAAGACTTCTTTCGGGATGTAATGAAGGCTTTTAGATTAGGGTTGGATATAATATGGTTGAGTGGTTACACATTCCTTAAGCACTCCATCATTCATTTCTCGGCTCACACTTTGCCAATTCCTTGAGGCACTTTCTTTTCCTTGGGGGACTAGAGAGACTTAACATCACTCTTTCTTGATCATACATTCATATTTCTCCATGTTTGGGATCATTTCCTTTCTTTGAATCCCTTAAACTCTTCTACTTATTCATTTTGTTGCATTTTTCTTTTTGTTCTTTTCTTTTCTTTGCCTTTTGTTCTCATCATTTCTTTTTCTGTTTTTGTGCCTTGATACCTTTTTCAATTTCCTCGTCTCTCCCCAAAACGTACGTTTTTAGTCATTTACTTCACATAAGTGTTAAGAAAAGTTGGGATGCCAAGAGAGGGTCACAATAGAACGGGTAAAGGCTTGTAACATGGTTTCAAATATGAAAGGCTAAAGGCTCAAAGAGGTTGACTAGGGATGACATCATTGGTAGGCAATAGAAAACTCAAACGGGCGAAGGAAAGACTACAATCACTTCTCAAGCCAAGCAAAACTTAGGATTTCACCTTGAAATACATTCGGGGTAAGTTCTAGACCTTTCGCATGGATACATGGACTAACAACAAAGCAACTCACCTCTCACGCAACTAGATTGTTAAAGAGGATAGAGTTGAGGGCCCACAATGACCACATTCAAGTTTGAAAATCACTATGGTTTAATTAAGCCACTCGATGGTCGCCAAAGTTAACACAATAGTCACAAAGTCACTAACTAGAGCTATTTCTTTCAAAAACCTTATTTTTAACCACAAGCACGTAGTTAGTGTGTTGGTACCAAATGAAGAGCGATTGACTCTTCGAGCATGACTCAATTAGGTATTTTTATTGATTACTACTACTATTATTTCCTAAACACAAAACAGACTCATTCCCTTAAGAAGGTTGTCACGCCATCCATCGTTGGGACGAGTCACCCGATTCACACAATAACTACCTTTGGAAAGAACTGTGACATTAAGAAAACCAAGCCTTATTATCTACTAAAACATAAAAAAAGGCTACTAAATCAAAAAGAAGCTACTAATTCAAAAAGAAACTACTAAATTAAACACTAACTAATAAGAAAACAAACATAAAGAAGCTACAAAGCAAAAACTATCGAAAATATAACGAATATACATAATGAGGGAGAAAGAGAATAAACTCCACCCCCTGATAATATCAAGTTATTACAAGCCAAATGTCTCAGAATCATCAAATAAGATCAAATAAACTCCACCCCCTGAATAAAAATAAGCATTGTCCCCAATGCCGAATAGAATAATAGTAAAAGAGGGAAAAGAGTGAAGAGAACTCCTTATGGCTCCTTGGACATCTCTGTGTCCACAGCAAGGTCACCACCCTCAGTCTCTTCCAACTGGATCTCATCATCCTCAACTCTGGGAGTGACTGGGTTGGTGAACATCTGACACACTACCTCGGTAGTGTCGGCAGTAGAGTCTAGCTCCTCAGGCTAGCCAACTGGTGCCACCGGTGCTGATGGTGCTTTAGGATCTAGATCTGAAGGGTACGGGTCAATCAGCATGTCAAACGGGATATCCCCGGGTGCAGCAAGCATAGTCACCTGCTTTCGGAGCTTGTCCACTGACTTCTTAATAGCCTGAGACTTTCGTATCTTCTTTCCTTCTTTGCCCAGCTCTTCGATCATTGACCCGTGCTGTACCAGGGTAGCCATGATGGTGTTCTGGTTCTCTAGGAGCTTCTTCGGTGTCTCCTAAACTGTCGGGGGAATCTGAGGTGCCCGAACTGAAGACTGTGCTGCAATAGTACTGGATAAGTCAGACAGCTTTACAGTGGCTATCTGAATCCAGTTATTGAGGCTCGCCAATATCTGGGAGACTCGTAGCGTAGAAAGTGGATTAGTAGGCATGGGAACCGGTTTCAAAGCCGAAGTGGAGATTGTGGTAGGAGCTGCAGCAGGGGATGTGGATGATGGTGGAGGAATAACTGTGGCACTAGAGGAAGTCTCGGCCGAAGTAGATGGGACATCAACTCCCCCCGTAACTACCAAAGCTGGCTCATCAGACTGGCTCATCAGACTGGCCTGTGGTGGTAGACGGTCGACCCTTTTTCTTCGAGTTTCTAGCATCCATAAGTGAATACCAGGAGAAAGGCTTCTTTGGCCTCACCTTTATATCAAAATCCCTCGGCTCCACCCGCCCATCCATGAGATACTCAGTGTTGGTGTTCGGATAAGGGTAGGAAAAATCATCCTGCCGGGCAATCACAGAGATGTCGCCATCACGGCACCCACATTGATGGGTTACCCGACCATGATAGAAGCAACTAGAACCACCTTAGGAATCGGGAGATAGGTCTCATTCAGGCTCGGGTCCAGTCTGCTGCAGACAAAGGTTTGCCACCTATTTGCCTTTAAAATCAAAGTGCTCCTGTGAATAGAAACCCCCGCTATGATCTATGGCGGTGGTGGCCCAGGAGCTACTAGGATCTCTGCTAACCAATGCCGAGCCTCATCTCCCATTGCATACTTCTCTAAATATTTTGTCGACTCGACATCTTCGAAACCCAAGTACGTGCTGAGAGTAGCTTGATCAAATCTCACTTTAAAGTTACATACTTTGGTTACCTTTTTCCCCTTCTTAATATACGCCATATTGGCGTAGAATTCCCAGACAAGATGTTCCTTGGCATCCACCACGCTCTGGGTGAACCACATCCACCCCTTGAATACTTTGAACTGTCTTAGAACTGCCCGGTTATATTTCTCCAAATCTTTCAACTTAAATTGCCGCTCAAGAGTAAGCGGCCTCACTGTCCACCATTGACGGAAGCTGGTGAAAGAGGACAAACTGACAAAACGGTCCTCCAAACCTCTTTCTTCTTTGTCCTTTAGAGGCCGGTAACTGTAGCATCTCCCCCTCTACCATCATCGGGGATGTCCCGAACTGATGTCTCTGGTACCTCAGGGACAGGTGTAGTGGAAGGCTCATAAGCCTGACTAGCACTTTCTGAACCCTCTAAAGTGCTGTGTGATAATGACGGCTCATCCCTCAGTTGAAATCTCCCTGACGGACTGGACTGTACTACCGGTTGTTCCTGAACGGAGGTTGAGTTGCCCTCTGATATGTCCCTGGACGGGGCGTATAAACTAGGTAAGGGTCTCTTGCCTCGTCCCCGAGAAGGTTCACCCCTTCCTTTCGAAGTGTCGCCTCTGCCTCTGCCTCTGCCTCTAGATCGAACAATTTTCTGTACAAAGCAAAGGCGATCGTTAGTTGCAATTCAAGTTCAGACATACAATGAGACATGTAAGGATACACCAGAAGACACAGTGAGGAACACAGTTAAAACATGCTTTCAGGATAGGGAAATGTTGTCTGCATATTTTTCCTTTCGACCGCAGATTGGGCCTTGCGGACCGCACAATTTTCTCTTGCGGCTGCAAATGTGAAGTGCGGTCCCCACATTTTTATTGCAGCTGCAACTCATAAACCAAAAATATGCCAACTCTTTGATGATAGAGAATTGGCTGATGTGTAGCTGCAACTTGTTTTCTGCGGACCGCACGTTTTGTCTTGCGGCCACACATTGGATCACAAATATGCACACTTCTTTGAAGACAATGAAATAGCTTTTTTGTGGCCACAATGGAAATTCTGCGTACCGCACAATTTTTCTTGCCGTCGCAGACCCATTCATTCCTAAAGTTACCCTAGAATCAACTTCTGCGGACCGCATAATTTCTTGTGCGGCCGCAGATTTCAAACAATTACGTACATGTCAGTACTTTTATCTAGGGCATGCAATTTGTTTGCACAAATTTTGACATGGAAACAACGTACAAGCATGAAAACATGTTTTTCCAGTCCCCAATAAGCAAGTATTAGATAACCCACCACATATTTACCCCCTTTATGGTTGTACAGTTGAATTCTACTAACAAATAGCCTAAAATTTGACTAAAAATCTAAAAATTAAAAGAAAACGATTAACAAGATTTTGAAGCATACCAAATGATGAGTGTGATGAGTGATTTATCAAAGATGTTGTATGAATGCACAAGTAGACTCATCAAGAAATTCAAAAGAGTATGTGATTTTTGCTTAGAGAGGGAAAATGGTAACAGTATCCCTAGCCCTCAAAAGAGTGTGGCAGCAGAATTTCAATTACGGACCGCACTCTACTACCTGGTAAGCTTAAACATCATTTTGTCTGCGGTTCATAGATTTTTAGGTGCAACTGCAGATCCCTTATTGCGGACCGCATATTTTTTGTTGCGGCTGCAGATCGACCATTTTTTGACAGACCAACTTCAAAGAGTTGTCATTTTTCATCTTCCAGTTGTGCAGTCCGCAAGTTAATTGTGCGACCGCAAAGCACTTTTGCAGCAGCAACCATAATTGTGCGGTCCGCACAATGCAACTGCGGTCCGCAATTCTTTCAACACTTAACCAGATTTCTGTCCACAATTCCTGTAAAGCATACTCATCCCTATAACATACTTCAAATCAAGTTAGCACAAAAATAACACCTATCTACAAAAGAAGAAAAGAAAAGAAAAAGAAATATGGGTTGCCTCCCAAGAAGCACCTAATTTAATGTCGTGGCACGATGCAGAATACCATCAATTGAAATGAATCACCGCCACGACATGGCCATCTCCAACTTTTCCCAAATAGTGCTTCACCCGGTGACAATTGACTCAGAATACCTCATTGTTTTTGTTCTTCAAGTTCAATGCACCAAAAGGCGTCACACACATAATTTCAAATGGACCACTCCATTTAGACTTTAGCATTCCGGGAAACATCCTCAACCTCGAGTTAAACAACAACACGAGATCACCCACCTTGAACTCTTTGTTCTAAATGTATTTGTTATGAAGATATTTCATCTTTTCTTTGTACAAGGACAAACTTGCATAAGCATGATATCAGAACTCATCCAATTCATTCAAATGTGCAACCCTCAAGTTAGCGGCTACATCCCAATCAAGATTCAATTTCTTTAGAGCCCACATGACTTTGTGCTCAAGTTCCACCGAAAGATTACAAGCTTTGCCGAACACCAACCGGTATGACGCCATTTCGATAGGTGTTTTGTAAGATATCCGATAAGCCCATAATGCATCATCAAGCTTCTTGGACCAATCCGTCCGGTTAGCATTCACTGTTTTGGACAAAATACTCTTTATCTCCCGGTTGGAGACTTTCACTTGACCGCTTGCTTGTGGATGATAAGGAATCGTGAATTTATGAGTAACACCATACTTCCTAAGTAAAGTGACGAAAGCCTTGTTGCAAAAATGTGACCCCTCATCGCTTATGATAGCCCGCGGAGTACCAAACCTTGTTAAAGTATTCTTCTTCTAGAACGCCACCACACTTCTCATTTCATTGTTGAGTAGTGCAATGGCCTCAACCCATTTAGACATATAATCAACCACGAACAAGATGTAGGTGTTTCCACAAGAACTCACAAAAGGACCCATGAAGTCAATATCCCACACATCAAAGATATCGATCTCCATAATGGTAGTGAGAGGCATTTCATTTTTTTCTGAGATTCCACCGGCCTATTGACATTCATCACATCTTTTCACTACATCACTTGCATCTTTGTAAAGAGTGGGCCAATAAAATCGCAACTTAGCACTTTGGCCACAGTTCTTGCTCCACCATGGTGACCACCATATGGTGAAGAATGATAAGCCCCAAGAATTTCACCTGGCTCTTCTTCCTGTACACATCTTCTAATCACCCCATCCGTGCAAATCCGGAAAAGGTATGGTTCATCCCAATAATAATCTTAACAATCCCATTTGAGCTTCTTCCTTTGGTTTGAAGAAAACTCATCCAGGATGACTCCACACACAAGGAAATTTGCTAGATCTGCGAACCATAGTACCTCCTTCATTAAAATAGCCAAGAGTTGCTCATCGGGGAAAGATACATTGATTCCTCCAAATGAGACAAGTTTTCCGCCACTTGGTTTTCACTTCCTTTTCTATATTGGATGTCAATATCAAACTCTTGCAACAAAATCACTTATATCATCAACCGAGATTTGGAAACTTTCTTGCTCATAAGATAACGAAGTGTCGTATGATCCGTGTGGACAATAACTTTCACACCCATCAAGTATGGGCGGAACTTCTCAATTGCAAACACAATGGCAATGAGCTCTTTCTCCGTGATGGTATATTTGACTTGGGCACCATTCATGGTCTTACTAGCATAATAGATTGGGTAAAACATCTTGTTGATGTGCTGCCCCAAAACAGCCCCAACCGCTACGTCACTAGCATCACACATAAGTTCAAAAGGGACACACCAATTAGGAGCGGTAATGATGGGAGTGGTTGTCAACTTGAACTTTAACAATTCAAAGGCTCTCATGCAATCATCATTGAAGTTAAACTTAGAATCTTTCTCAAGAAGCTTGCACAACTGGTTCACCGCCTTAGAGAAATCTTTGGTGAAACACCGGTAAAACCTCGTGTGGCCTAAGAAACTCCGCACACCTTTTACCGAAGTTGGAGGTGGAAGTTTAGAAATCACCTCAATCTTTGCCTTATCAATGTCAATTCCATTCTTTGAGATTTTGTGGCCAAGAACAATGCCTTCCTCAACCATGAAATGACACTTCTCCGAATTGAGCACCAAATTCTTTTCTTCACATCTTGCCAACACTTTATCTAAATTTGCAAGACAATCATCAAAGGAATCCCCAACCACCGAGAAGTCATCCATGAAAACTTCAAGGTAATCCTCCACCATGTTCGTGAAGATAGCCATCATACACCTTCGAAAAGTCGTCGGTGCATTACACAAACCAAATGGCATCCGCTTGAAGGCGAAAGTACCATAGGGATATGTAAAGGTTGTTTCTCTTGATCCTCCGGAGCAATAAGGATTTGGTTGTAGCCCGAATACCCGTCAAGAAAGCAATAGAAAGAACTACCGGCCAACCTATCAAGCTTTTGGTCAAGGAAGGAAAGTGGAAAATGATCCTTCCTTGTGACTTTGTTGAGATTGCGATAGTCCATACACACTCTCCAATCGGTTAACATTCTTGTAGGAATCAACTCATTCTTGTCATTGGTGACCACCGTCATTCCCCCTTCTTTGGGACACATTGAACCGGAGAAGTCCACGAACTATCGAAAATGGGTTAGACAACCCTGGTATCCAACCACTTGATAATCTCCTTTTTGATAACTTCTTGCACATCCTCATTTAGTCTTCTTTGATGTTCAGTATATGGTTTGACACCTTCTTCCAAGTTGATCTTATGCATGTAAAATACGGGGCTTATTTTCCGAATATCCACCAATGTCCACCCAATAGCCTTCTATCTCTTATGTAGCACCGCCAATGTAGAATCTATATGCATGTTAGTCAAACAAGAGGAAAGAATAACCGGTAAAGTAGAACAAGAGCCAAGAAATTCATACCGAAGATGTGGAGGCAATGGCTTCAACTCCAAAGTAGGAGGCTCTTCAATGGAAGGCTTTGTAGGAGGAGTTTTCCTATTTTTGAGGTACAAGAATAGTTTCTGGGGTGCATAATTGTACGACCCCATTCCTTACAAAGAGTTCACATATTCCATGAAGCCATCCATCTCGTCATCATCAAAGTTGAGCAAGACGGCCTCCAATATATCACCAACATTGATTGTGTCACTTGTATCAATAACAATAACATCGGTCACCAAGTCCACAAAAGAACACACCTCATTGCTATTTAATTGCCGCATGAATTTACACACATGGAAAACTACTTTTTCATCACTCACTCGGAAGGTGAGTTCTCCGGCTTCAACATCATAAATAGCCTTCCCCGTACCAAGGAAAGGTCTTCCAAGAATAATCGGTACCTTATAATCAACTTTACAATCTAGAATGACAAAATCCGTCGGAAGAATGAATTTATCAACATGAACCAAGACACCTTAAATCACTCCCAAAGGTCTCTTCATGGTACGATCAGCCATTTACAATCTCATAGGGGTGGGTCTTGGTTGCCCAATTCCCAAGGTCTTAAAAATCGAATATGGCATCAAATTGATACTTGCCCCAAGATCACAAAGAGTTTTAGCAAACTCGGTATTTTCAATTGTACAAGGAATTGTGAAAGTACCGGGATCTTCCAATTTAGGAGCCATTGAGTGCACAATTGCACTCACTTGATGAGTGACCTTGATAGTTTCAAAATTTATTGACCGCTTCTTTGTCACAAGATGCTTCATAAACTTTACATAATCGGGCATTTGTTCCAAAGCTTCAACTAATGGCACATTGATTGAGAGACACTTCATCATTTGAATGAACTTTTTGAATTGGTTCTCGCCATTTTGTTGGCAAGACTTTGAGTATATGGAGGTGGAGGCTTAGGCAATGGTGCCTTAGCCTTTGGCATTATTGGTTCCGGTATGTCAATAATGTGATCCCTAGATGGGTTCACATCCTCTTGAGTCTCTTCCATATTATCATCAATATCAATCCGAACTTCATTATTTGATTGCATCACATTGTTCAGGACCTCTTCTTCTTGTACCACTTGCTCATCATCCACAAGTTGCCTTTGACTTGAGGTGGGTGCATTTTCACCTCTTCCACTTCTTGTAGTAACGGCCATGGCATGTCCCGTGTTGTTCCCACCCTTTGGGTTTACCACTGTGTCACTTGGTAGTGCCCTCTTAGGATGAGAATTGAGAGCTTGAGATATTTGCCCTATTTGCACTTCTAAGTTGCGGATCGATGTGTTGTGTGAGGCAAGTTGAGCATCTGAATCAGTATTCTTTTCCATAATTTGCTTGAACATATTCTCAATACACCCCATCTCATTGGTTGAAGAACTAGGACTATGAGAAGGATATGGAGGTGGGCTGTTCGGTTGTTGATACATCGGGGGGGTCTCGATTGCCTTGATTATTGTTCCATCCGCCTTGATTGTTACCTTCCCAATTTCCTTGATTATTATTGTTATGCCAATTCCCTTGATTGTGGCCACTATTCCAATTTCCTTGATTGTTTCCACCACTCCAATTTCCTTGGTTGTGAGAATTCCAATTGTCTTGATTGTTTTGAGGTCGCCATTGTTGTTGGTTTGTGCCTTGGAAGTTGTTTTGTTGTCCTTGAAAGTTGTTCACATATTGCATCCCCTCTTCTTGGTCATTGTAAGAATCATCTTGATCAAAACTACTATCCTCTTGCACAAAATTATCAACTCGATGTTACACTTATGGACCCTTTGTTCTTCTTTTGTTCATCATCATGTTCACTCCCTCCATGTCATTGAATTGCTTAGAATGTTGCACTTGTTAAAGTTGAGCCTTTTCTAGTTTATTCATGATGGTAGTCAATTCGGCTATAGCTTGCCCATAGTCATGCAACTCTTTGTGAAGGTAGATCACGTTGGGATCACCTTGTGGATCATTAGCCCGGGATTGCCATGCCAATGATGTTTCCGCCATTTCATCTAAAATATCACATGCCTCCGCATAAGACGTTGTCATGAAGTTCCCACCGGCAAGTTGATTCACTACACATTGGTTGGTTATGATGATCCCATGATATAAAGTTTGTTGAATCTTGTTCTCCGTCATATCGTTGTTGGGACATTCCTTAACCATTGTTCGATAGCGTTCCCATATCTCGTGTAGTGGTTCATTTGGCTCTTGCTTAAATGCCAAAATCTCATCCCTAAGTATAGCCATGTGCCCCGGAGAGAAGAACTTATAAATAAACTTTTCTGCCAACTCATCCCAAGTGTGAATGGAATGGTTCGGCAAATGTTCCAACTAATCTAAAGCTTTCCCCCATAGAGATAAGGGAAAAATCCTCAGCCTCAATGCATCCTCAGAGACATTTGTTTGTTTTCTCCCCCAACAAGTGTCCACAAACCCCTTCAAATATTTGTATGCATTTTTACTTGGAGCACAGGTAAAGAAACCCCGTTACTCTAGCAAAGTGAGCATCACGTTGGTGATTTGAAAATTGCCCGCCCTAATACTGGGAGGGAATATTACACTTGCATATCCTTCATTGGGTAACACCCGGTGTAGAGCCGCTCGTGGTGGAGGTGGGGGTGGAACAGTCACATTGTCATGAGGCACTCGGCCTCTTCTATTGGCTTGGGGTTCAAGAGAAACCTCATCCACTTGGTCATCCTCAATGTCCACATCCCCCAAAGCAATATTTCCGAGCTCATTGTTTGTCATGGTTGTACCTACGATTTCTCAAACAAGTTAGTAACATGGAAGGAAAAGATGAAACTCCAAAAATACACCCAAATATATAGCTAACACCATTTTTAACTCCCCGGCAACGGCGTCAATAATTGATCGCGTCCAATTGCACACCTCAAAAGAAGTATGAAACTGTCGTTTGCAATTATAAAAACCCAACTAAGAGTCAGGGTCGAATCCATAGGGAGCTAAGATAGGAGTTAGGGGTATATATTTCAATGTGCATGATTGAACTATCGAGATTGCACTTCCACAAAAAGATTGGTTTTCTATTTCTAATTTTACTCTATTGATTGCAAAATAAAGAAAGAAAACTAGAGATAATTGTTTTGGGTTTTTTTTCAAATTGATAAAAAGCCTAGGGCTGTGACCATTACCTAGGTGGTTGCCTAATGAGATAAAGATTTTAATGCTTGTTTTGTTGACTGAGGTGTATTGTAGCTATCAACTCTAAATTACCCACTCAATACCTCTCAGTCAGAAAGTAGTTTTACCCAATTTGGCTTTCTCAAGATCAAATGGGTATCACACAAAACAGTTGATAAAAGCTTAAGTCGAGTTATTACTTTCTCTAGGTTGAACCCTTTAATTGGGTAAATTAATCTTTCAATTTGACCCAATTCCTTATTAGCCAAGTTATCCTAGACTAGGTCTCTCTTTCTCAAGAAGAGACTAAGTCAAATAGGCGTGAACTAATGTTTGCAACCATTAATTCCTCAAATTAAAGCATGAAATAAGCTAAATAATAAATACTCAATCATAAACAAGCACTAAATTAAATACCCATAAGGTTTACACACTAGGGTTAGGTCACAACCCTAGTAAAAATCTAGCTACTCATACTTGAGGTTAAAGAAAATAAAGAAGAAAGACTAATTAAACTCATAATTAAAGATTAAAATGGCTAAATCTATTGCAAAGAAAAATGGCAAAGAAAAATGGCTATAGTAATTGTTGATGTTCAAAACTTGACCTAATTTCGTGAAACTTTTCTATTTATACAAAGCTGAAAATCTCGGATAAAGATACCCCTTGGGAGGTTCTGCGCGCAGATTTCTTCATCAAACCGGATCAGGAGTTCTGCGGCCGCACAATTCTGGACTGCGGTCGTGAAGCAACTTTTCTGCGGTCCACAGATTTAGAACTGCGTCCGCAAGATAATTTTTTGCAGTCCGCAATGTTAGGGTTGTGCCCGCAAGGCTATCTTCTGCGGCCGCACAAATATTGTGCGGTTCGCAATTCACTAAGGTCCTGGTCTTGGAAATTTGCAGGCTCTCAGATCTTGAATCCTAGCCCAGCTTTTGCGGTCACATAATTCATGTGTGATCCACAATTTGCACAAATGTCTGCAAATATTTTCCTCTTTGGTTGCGGTCGTAGATGGAATTCTGCGGTCCGCAATTTCTTCTGCGGACTGCACATTTTATGCTTCCGTTCCCCTTTATTACCTTTTGCTTAGACTGCTCCTTTTTTAGTCAGATTTCATCTCAGGAGCCCAATTCCTAGCATTCCTAAAATTTTGTACAATTTTATTAATTCCGGGAGCACAATTCAATGCTTTTTAGACTAAAATAAAAGTTAAAACACGCTAATAAGTAGTCAAAATCTCCAATTTATCACTAGGGCTTGCTCTATCAAGGGGAATCCGCTCTATACTTCCCTCCCATGAACCAAGGTAATATTTTTGGAGTATTTTGAGTTGATTACTACTCCTAAACACTTATATTAACAAGGATTAATCTTGAAGATCCGTAGATTTTCATTCAAATCCCCAAATTGATCAAGAACACTACAAGTTGGGATTCTCAAGAGTTTCACTATAAGAGGTATGTCTATCATCTCTAACTAATCTATGGTGATTAATTATGTATGGAATATGTGTTATGACTTATGGTATGGGGATTGAAAGCCATAAGTGCCTAACCTAGGTTGTGTTAGTATTGTAGAGATTGTAACATGTATTAATTGATAAGATTTATGGGTTGGGAGTGAACTTTTGGGCATGCATGTGCTAATGGAAGTTGTGGATGGCCTAGAGACGTATGTGAGGTGAATCATTGGTGTGAAAGGTGATTGTTATGTGAAGAAATTCCATTGAAGGAGGTTGTAGAAAGATATGTACATTAGAAGTTTGATAAAAAGTCTAAATGCCTTAAAGTATAGAAATCTTGCTAATATTGGTGCAGTTGTGGTGCATTGTTGTAGATTGAAGTTGTTTAGAATGGTGGATCATAGTAGTATTATTAAGGGGTGAATTTCAGGTATATTGGCTAAAACTTCTCTCTTAGAATTACATTCCATGATGTTCCCATAAGTTTCAAGTATGGTTGGCCCAGGTTCCTAATTCCCATGTTCCCGAGTTGTTCCTAATAAATTCGATTATCCCGAGTAAGCAAAGTGTCAAAAGATGTATGTACTCAAAACGTGTTTCAATTACTCCTATCTCATCATGATCTCCTTCGGGAATGTGTTTAAGTATGAGTTATGTGTTAAAGCGTTATAACTTCAATTCATGTTTCAAATGAAAGTCCATTATGCTTAACTTGGAAAGAATACTCAATGCGCCTAAAACTCCTATAGCTCATATATATACCTAAGGCCTTAATTTTAAATGCTCTTATTGTTGATAATCTATAAAGATGTTTGAAAGTGAAAGAAGTGAGTTGGAGATATAAAGTGTGGCCACCGTGCCAAGAATGAAAGTTATACTTTTGGCCAATGATCCCAATGAGATGAAATGATGTGTGAAAGATTATGAAATGATCCTTGATTCAACCGTTCCAAATTGACTCCAAATATAGTTTTGCCTAAAAGCTTATGTACTCAAATCATGTTCAAGTGTGGTTGTTTTAAACTAATACCTATGATTTGAACCCATGTTTCAGTCATAAATCACCATGCCCTCTTTTACAAATATTTCCAATATGATTTGAGTTATTACATACCCATGAGTTGAAATTGTGTATTGCCCTTTTTTGAAAAAAGTATTTCAAGAATAAGTGGTGTATTACTCATTTATGATTTTAACTCGTGCTTCAATTGCTAGTCATTTTGCTCCATTCTTTGGAAAGGAATCTTTTGTGTTTAAAGCCTTCATTACTAATGAACCTAAAATTGTGATTTATGGAATATTTTATATGTTGATGTTTATGATGATGATCCTTGAAAGTAAAAAAATACAAGTGTGGAATATGAGATACGACCACCCTGCCATGAATGAAGAATCATATGTATAGCCAAGAGAGCCAACGAAATAATGATGTTGTGAGTGGTTGAAAGTACTAATGAAGCTATATATGGTGTGAAAGGTTATGACGTGAATGTATTTGTATTTTTGTTTCCTTTGTATACAAAACAAAAATATTTTGGGGAGTATCATTAGTCACCGAGGAAGGGTAGATTGAAACAACCTAACCCCAAAACTATATGTGCGGGTGTAGGAGTGATTGAGGGGTAAATCCCCATATTGATATGATTAAATTATTCCCCTTAATTAGGATGAGATTGATGTGATGAGATTATTCCCCTTATTTGGGATAAAATTATTGCTAGTAGAGGGTGATGTCGATCCACATGACATTGTGGTGAGACGGCCTAGCCGATCGGGTCAAGATCGGATGCCATGCCGCACACATGTTGGTGATTGTGCTTGAGGTTGTGATTGAGATTGTGATTGGATGTCTTTGGGTGAGACTGCCTAGCCGATCGGGCCGTGATCGGACTCCGTGATAAAAATATGATGGTATATCGGTACTAAAGATCTCCCAACCAAAAGTAATATTATTTTCGTATTTTGAAAAATTGTTATGTTTCAACTTAGCATTTGGATATCATTGATTGTTGCTTGCTACTTCTATTGTTTTCCCCTTCTAATATTGGCATTCTATTCCGAAAGAGGACATTTAGCTTCACATACTAGTACTATTCCATATGTACTAACGTTCATTTTGTTAGGGGCACTGCATCTTCAATGGATGCAAGTGGTTCGTAAACAGGCAGCTTTGGTCCTCATTAGCAATTACTCTCTATTTAACAAGTTTTGGTGAGCCCTACTCTGTTCCGGGCCTAACGTCACTTGATGTTGTACTTTGTGTTTTGAGGTGTAGCCCGGGGCCTTGTCGCCGACACTTCCATACTACTCTTCTGTTATACTTAGAGGCTCCGTAGACATGTTGTGGGTTATACATTGGTATTGGGAAAGTCAAAATTAAAAATGTTATAATTGTAACACATGTCCCACTTCAAACTATGAATGGGTAATATATTTAGGGAATTATAAATGAAGCTACTAATGGTAATGGAATTGGTGTTGATCATGAAATCCTCTCAATTTTTAATAATGGAATACATCTCCACTCTATTTATGGTCAAGATCGGGTAGAAAGCATCTAGCAGGCTTGCTAGACCGGGTTATCTCGGTTGAGCACCGGTCGCGCTCCCCGAGGTTGGGGCATGACATAGGGGTCAAGAAGCCAGAGGTAGAGGTCAGGCCATCAGAGGTAGAGGCCAGCCAGCTAGAGGCCGTCCTAGAGAAGTAGTTCAGAGTGGTGGGGCCCAACCCCAATTTTATGCTTTACCAGCTAGGCCTGAGGCTGAGTTATCTGACGCCATTATCACAGGTATTGTTCCAGTTTGCCATATAGATGTTGTAGTTCTATTTGATCCGGGCTCTACTTATTCCTACGTGTCATCTTATTTTGCTTCATATCTGGTTGTGCCTCGTGATTCTTTGAGTGCTCCTGTGTATGTGTCCACGTTTGTGAGGGATTCTATTATTGTAGATCGCGTCTATCGCTCGTGTGTTACTATTGGGAGTCTTGAGACTAGCGTAGATCTCTTACTTCTTGATATAGTAGATTTTGATGTTATCATGGGTATGGATTAGCTATCACCTTATCATGCTATATTAGACTGTCACGCCAAGACGGTGACCTTAGCCATGCTGGGGTTGCCTCGATTAGAGTGGAGGGGGACTTCTGGCCATTCTACCAGCAGAGTTATTTATTATGTCAAGGCTCGTCGTATCGTCGAGAAGGGATGTGTAGCTTATTTGGCCTATATTCGTGATTCTAGTGCGGAAGTTCCTTCCATGGATTCAGTACACGTTATTCGTGAGTTTTTAGAGGTGTTTCCTGCAGATCTGCCGGGGATTCCACCCGACAGATATATTGACTTCTGTATTGATCTGGCTCCGGGAACTCAGCCCATTTCTATTCCACCATACCATATGACACTACCTAAGTTGAAGGAACTGAAGGAGCAGTTGCAGGATTTGCTTGATAATGGATTCATTATATTAGCGTCTCGCCCTGGGGTGCGCATGTAATATTTGTGAAGAAGAAAGATGGGTCGATGAGGATGTGTATAGACTATCTGTAGTTGAACAAGGTCGCTATCAAGAACATGTATCTGTTTCCGAGGATTGATGACTTATTTGATCAGCTTCAAGGTGCCAGGTGTTTTCGAAGATTAATTTGAGGTCTGGCTACAATAAGTTGAAGATTAGGGCATCGGATGTCCCTAAGACAACTCTTTGGACTCGGTATGGGCATTATGAGTTCCTAGTAATGTCATTTGGGTTGACAAATGCCCCAGCAACATTTATGGATTTGATGAACCCGGTGTTCAAGCCCTATTTGGATTCTTTTGTGATTGTATTCATTGAGGATATCTTGATCTACTCCCACAATCGAGAGGAGCATGAACAATATCTTCGTATTGTACTTCAGACTCTGAGAGACAGTCGGTTATATGCCAAGTTTTCAAATTGCAAGTTATGGTTAGAGGCAGTTCAGAACTGGCCTAGAACTACTTCAGTTATAGAGATCCGGAGTTTCCTGGGTTTAGCGGGTTATTATCGCCAGTTCGTGGAGGGGTTTTCATATAAAGTAGCCCTGATGACTAGATTGACCCAGAAGGGTGCTCCATTCAGATGGTCGGATGAGTGTGAGTTGAGATTTCAGAAGCTCAAGACTGCTTTGACAACGGCGCCAGTGTTGGTGTTGCTCACATGTTTAGGATCTTACATGGTGTATTGTGATGCATCTCGTATTGGGATCGGTGCAGTATTTATGCAAGATGGTAGAGTGATATCATACGCATCGCGACAGTTGAAGGTTCATGAGAAGAATTACCATGTTTATGACTTAGAGTTGGCAGTCATTGTTCATGCGCTGAAGATTTGGAGGCACTATCTTTACGGCGTGTCGTGTGAGGTTTTCACGGATCATCAGAATCTGCAGTATTTGTTCAAATAAAAGGATCTTTAACTTTAGGCAGATGAAGTGGTTGGAGTTGTTGAAAAACTATGATATCACCATTTTGTATCATCCCGGGAAGGACAATGTGGTGGCCGATGAATTGAGTAGAAAAGTTGTGAGTATGGGTAGCCTTGCGTATATTCCAGTTGGTGAGAGGCCGCTTGTATCCGATGTTCAGGCTTTGGCCAATCAGTTCGTGAGGTTAGCTATTTCAGATCCTAGTCGTGTTCTAGCTTACACAATCTCTCGGTCTTCCATGTATGAGTGAATCAGAAAGCGTCATTATGATGACCCACATTTGCTTGTCCTTAAGGATACGGTGCGGCACGGTGGAGACAAGCAAGTTACTGTTGGAGATGATGGGGTCTTACGGATGCAGGGTCGTATTTTTGTGCCCAATGTGGATGGGCTTCATGAGTTGATTCTTGAGGAGGCCCACAGTTCTCGATATTCTATTCATCCAGGTGCCGCCAAGATGTATAAAGACTTGCGGCAACATTATTGGTGGAGGACGATGAAGAAGGATATAGTTGCATATGTAGCTCGGTGTCTAAATTGTCAGCAAGTTAAGTACGAGCATCAGAGGCCTGGTGGTTTGCTTCAGAGGCTAGAGATTCCTAAGTGAAAGTGGGAGCGTATCACTATAAATTTTATTATTGGACTCCCACGGACTCAGAAGAAGTTCGACGTAGTTTGGGTCATTGTGGACAGGTTGACCAAGTCGGCACATTTCCTTCCAGTGGAAGTTACCTATTACTCAGAGCGGTTAGCAAAGATTTACATCCGCGAGATCGTCCGTCTTCATGGTGTGCTAGTGTCTATCATTTCTGATCGAGGTACCCAGTTCACCTTGCACTTTTGGAGGGTTGTACAGTGTGAGTTAGGCACGCGGGTTGAGTTGAGTACAACATTTCACCCCCAGGCGGACGGACAATCCGAACGCACTATTTAGATATTTTAAATATGCTTCGCGTTTTCTTTATGGATTTCAGGGGTTTTTGGGATCAGTTCTTGCTGCTTGCGGAGTTTGGCTACAACAATAACTACCAGTCGAGCATTCAGATGGCTCCCTATGAGATATTGTATGAGAGGCGGTACCGTTCGTCAGTTGGATGGTTCTAGCCGGGAGAGGCTTGGTTGTTGGGTACTGGTTTGGTTCAGGATGCCTTGGATAAGGTCAAGATTATTCAAGATCGACTTCGCACAACTTAGTCTATGGAGAAGAGCTATGCCGATTGTAGAGTTCGTGATGTTGCATTCATGGGTGGAGAGAGGGTATTGCTCCGGGTATCACCCATGAAGGGTGTGATGAGGTTCTAAAAGAAGGTCAAGTTGATCCCTGGGTATATCGGACCCTTTAAGATTCTTGAGAGAGTGGGTGAGGTGGCCTACAAACTCGCATTGCCACCTAGTTTGTCAGCAGTCCATCTGGTGTTCCATGTCTTCATGCTCCGGAAGTATCACGGTGATCCGTCCCATGTGTTAGATTTCAGCTCAGTCCAATTGGACAAAGATTTGACTTATGAGGAGGAGCCGGTGGCTATTCTAGCCCGGCAGGTCCGACAGTTGAGGTCTATGAGTTATCCTTCAGTTCGAGTGCAATGGAGAGGTCAGTCGATCGAGGCAGCCACGTGGGAGTCCGAGTCGGACATGCGGAATAGATATCCATACCTTTTCACCAGTCCAAGTACCTTTCTATGTCCATTCGAGGACGAACGTTTATTTTAGAGATGGAGATTGTGATGACCCAATAGGTCAATTTTAGTTTTAACCTTCATTTCTATGTTCTAAGACCTTGAATAGCTTTGTTTAGCCTTTCTCGATTTACGTGCACAGATATTTTTCCAAAACAATTTATGTCAAAAACTAAAGAAAATGTGAAATTTTGCCTTAAAACTCATTTGAGTTATCTATGGTCAACATTTTGTGTAAACAGACCCGGATCAGTATTTTGATAGTCTCGGTGGGTCCGTATCATGATTTCGGACTTGGGCATATGTACAGAATCGAATTCGGAAGTCCCTAGCATAATTTAATGGGATTTGTTGAAAAGTAGTAATTTAAAAGTTTAAAGAATTCTTAAGTTTGACTGTAGGTTGACTTTATTGCTACCGGGTTAGGATTTCCGAAACTTGGTATAGGTTCATTTAAGTACTTATGATCAACAAAGTTTGGTGCAAAACGGAGTTGATTTGACGTGATTCGGATATCCGGTTTTGCATGTTCTTGAGTTTTTTTTGAAAATTTCATTTGTTTTGGTGTTTGATTCATAGTTCGAGGTGTTATTTTGGTATTTTGATTGCACAAGCGAGTTCGTATGATGTTATTATACTTGTGTGCATGTTTGGTTTAGAGCCCGAGGGCTCGAGTGAGTTTCAGACGCGTTTCGGAGAGTTCATGGGAGATCAGATTTTTGCTGGCACTCAGATCTTGCATTTGCGAGCTTCATGCTCGCATTTGTGAAGAGCACAGCGGCCTGAAGAGTTCGCATTTGCGAACTCCCTATCGCATTTGCGATGATGGCCAGGCTTGGGTGTTGGTCGCAATTGCGCTCACTGAGTTGCTTTTGCGACATTTCTAAGTTCGCATTTGCGAACAATTCATCGCAAATGCGATGAAAGCAGAGATGGGAGTTCTTCGCAATTGCGACATCAGCGCCTGGACAAAAAGCTGAGAATGCGGGATTTAGCCCATTTTTCACAAACTCTCAACCCTAAACAAACTAGAGGCGATTTTTCCAAGAGGTTTTCTTTCCAAATTCATTGGTAAGCAACTTTAATCTATTTCTTTTCAATTACCTATTACTTTCCAAGTGTTTTAAACATTAAATTTAGGATTTTCATGATAGAAATTAGGGATTTGGATAGAATTAAGAATTTTTGTAAATTTGGGATTTAGACCTCGAATTGAAGTTGGATTTCTAATTAAATTACATAACCGAGCTTAGGGGTAAATGGGTAATCGGGTTTTGATCCGAATCTTGGGTTTTGACTAAGGGGCTCGAGGTTGACTTTTGTTGACTTTTTGAGAAAAGTGTAAAGATCTAAACTTTATGTATTGTAATTGATTTTTCTAGCATTGTTTGTTGATATTAAGTCAATTTTAGTTAGATTCGGTTGGTTTGAAGGCGGATTTTAGTGTAAAGGCCCCGGTTGAGCTTTGATTTACCTGTGGAGCGAGGTAAGTATTGGGTCTAACCTTGATTTGAGGGAATTAGGAACCCTTGAACTATATGTTATGTGATTTACATGTATAACGGTGTATATGCGAGGTGACGAGTGTATATACGCCGTCAAGATTGTTGATTTCATGCTTTCCCGTATTTTATTAATTATTTTGTTCCATATCTTAACTGTTACATGCTTTAATTGCTTCCTATGCATTAACTTGTTACTTGTCACTATCTTATCTTGTATTAAAATGCTCGTTTCTTCCATCCTCCATGATTAACTGCTACTTACCATAATTGTCTTACTTGTACACTTTAAATGTCATATATTTGGCTTGTCTTGTTATATTTTTATTAATTGTAGTATTTCTTGACTTGGTACGAGATTCCTTTATGGCTTTGCTTTCATAATTCTTTAATCGCAAAGATTTTTGTGAATTGAGTTGTTGAATTGATTACATTTATTAATTTTATTTATGGATCGGGTTGCACGCCGCAACAGATGGAATAAGGGAGGATTGATATTAATATAGTGGGATCGGGTTGCACGCCGCAAAGGATTTTATATGTGATATTGATATAGTGAAATAAGGGAGGATTATGATATTGATTCTGATTATATGGTGGGATCGGGTTGCGTGCTGCAACGGATTTTACTTGTTATTCTTGATATTGATATGGTGAAATAAGGAAGGATTGTGTTTGTACGGTGGGATCGGGTTGCGCGCCGCAACAGATTTTGTGTTTTGTATTCATTGTTGCATTGTGTTAGCTTTCAGTGTTTTCATACGAGATTCTGAGGAACGATGTTTCTAGTTTTACTGATTTCGAGGATTGAGTTATTTCATCAGTTATCTGCCTTGCTTTTTCTATGTTTCTTTCTTATTATTATTATTATACTGCGTACATGTTATTGTAAGTGACTCGCCTTAGCCTCGTCACTACTTCGTCGAGCTTAGGCTCGGCACTTACAGGTTACATGGGGTCGATTGTACTCATACTACACTTTGCACTTCTTGTGCAGATTTTGGAGTCGGTCCTAGCGGCGGTCAGTAGATTGCTCAGATTGATTGCCTGACGGAGACTTGAGGTACAACTGCATGGCGTTCGCAACCCTGATGTCCCCTTCTACCTTATCCTAGCTGTTTATTTCATTTCAGACAGTTTTACTTTCATTCAAACCATTATTTGTATTATTCTAGTCGCTTGTGCACTTGTGATACCAGTTTTGGGATTGTATTTAGATATCGCTATTATTATAGTTTTCTCACTCTATTTCAGTTATTTCAGTTGCTGAGTTATTATTTAATATGAATTGTTAAAAATTGTTTAAAACTATTCTAGTGTTGGCTTGTTTAGCAAGCGAAATGTTAGGCGCCATCATGGTCCCGAGGGTGAAAATTTCGGGTCATGACAGAAAACGATCACTAATACTTGTATGTAGGAAAGTTTGTCTCCATCATACTCCATTAGGGTGTGGCCCTTCTTTGGATTCTGTACGAATGCGGGATGCTTTATACACCGGTAAAGTAGGTTATGAGAAAGATAATATGATGACCCTGCCCACACATGCTTTCTTTCAAGCTACTATAGTTTCTGCTCTACGCTAACATTCGATTTAATATACAGACGAAAATGGGTCAAAAATACCTTTCTACTATGGAATATTATTTAATCGATCAAAAGATCCCTTACCGTCTTACTATTGAACAAAAATAACCTCAAAGTAATGGAGGGGCCATGTGGCAGCTATTTAAGACATTTGGCCTATCAGTTGTTTTTAAACTGACCAAATAACTTGGGTCGAGTGAGTTTAAAAAAAATCGAATAGACCAAATGTCTTAAATGACTGCCATGTAGCCCTTCCGTTAACTTGGGATATATTTGTTCAACAATAAGATAGTAGAATTATTTTTGAACGATTAGTATAATAGAGGATAACTTTAAATAATATTGAATAGTGAAAGATATTTTAAATAATATTGAATAGTGGGTTTAAAAAAAATTGAATAGACCAAATGTCTTAAATGACTGCCATGTAGCCCCTCCGTTAACTTGGGATATATTTGTTCAACAATAAGATAGTAGAATTATTTTTGAACGATTAGTATAATTGAGGATAACTTTAAATAATATTGAATAGTGAAAGATATTTTTAACCCTTTTCAGATATACTATAAATGTAACTAGAGCATGTGAGCTTATGTGTCCAAAAGCTAAGTGGGGGAAGGGACGAAAAAATGGGGGTTAGGGTGTAAGGGATAAGTCAGAGATAAAATGACAATATATGCTTAAACAGACATCAATTTTGACATTTCAGATTCTGTATGCTGCAGCAGTTTGTGATGTTCTTTTCTAGGATGAAACATTACCAGCCTGTTGAATTTTCCCTAACAAGTTACCCATTTAGTTTTCTACGTACTCCTAAAATTGAGCTAACCAAACTTTACAGATCCCAATGAAACTTTTGTTTAATCATACCTATGTTTCTTTTTCCATACTTTCTTTTAAAGGGGAGAACTGGAGCACAGTAAAGTTGCTTCCGTGATCTATAGATCGGTAGTTCAAGTCGTGAAATTAGTCACTGATATTTGGATCAGTAGCTAATTTCTTATTTAGTCCGTGTAAAAAGATTGACCACTTTTTATATTTGAAAATAATTTACCTTTATGCAATAATTTATAGTCACACAAAATATATGTGCCTCATTTTACATCACAAGTTCAAAAGTGTTCTCTTTTTTCTTAAATTTCGTGTCTAGTCAAATAGGTTCAAATTAATTAAAAGAGAAGAAGTATGATATTTCCCTGGGAGTCATAAAAAAATATCTCTATTAACACAAACATATAAAAGTTTTGGACCACCTTATACTTTTAAAAACTTCAATGAATAAGGAAAGATCTTGTGTAAGCTATTGAAACAAAATTGCAAAAGTGTGTGTTCTTAGTGCTTTGCTGCAATGGTGGAGAATGTGGTCGTACGTATACAGAGGTAGATGGCCAGGCCAATTCACATATGGTGCAATTGTTTGTATTATATCACATAAGCAGTGGTGGAGTCATAATTTAAGGTTGCGAGTTCTAAGTTTTATCGCAATGATAACTCGTCTTAGTTAGTGGGTTCGCAATTAAATATTTATATTAAATGAATTTCCAAATAAAAATACAATGTCTAAGCAAAAGATACTACATTTTCGTCAGAACTCATACCTAATACTCTAACTTCGCTCCTGCACCTAGGGGTGTACATGAATCGAGTTGGTTCGGTTTTTACCAAAACCAAAACAAACTAACTCTATCAGTTTGGATTGGTTCGAATTTTTCGGGTTTTTTTGTTATATGAATATTATTTCAATCTAACCTTGTTAAATTTTTTATAACTAAATATATGTTTAGTAAAAATTTTAAAAAGAAATAATAAATATATGATTTATTAAAATATGGTTGTGGAAGAATTTTCTTAGTAACACGTGATGGTTATTTTTTAGTCGTCTGACAATAATTTTACGTTAATGTACGTTTTCATGGTTAATCGAATTTAATAATTAAACATAAAAATAAATATGAACTATATAGTGATATGTTCTATTTAATGTTAAATATCGAAATACCATTACAAATTCGAAAAATATATAAGAATTTAATAGATCTTGACGTATGAATATGAAAGAACAAAGAGATTGACGTATTTCACTAACACTTGATAAGAAAGTAATCATACAACCCATTATTTAAAGTTAATAAATATGGAACACTTCATATTTAACTATATATTACCTTCCATAAGAGAATCACAAATATTTCTAGACATTGTTTTAAAGAAAATTCTATAAAAAGTCTTAAAAGTATATATAAAAATTATATATTTATATGTCGGTTTGGTTCGAGGTTTTTTACTCAATACCAAAACATATCAAACCAAACCTACTCATATTTTTTAATCGGTTTGGTTTGACTTTTCGATTTAATGTAATTTTTCGGTTCGATTTGTACACCCTTTATATGGGTATTTCATTTGTTTATAGGGTTATACGTAAACGATATATACATGCTTGGACCTAAAAGATCTTTTACTAGATATACGTTCAACTTT
>AWOL01S0089091.1:0-12829 GCA_000715115.1 Nicotiana otophora | reverse complement strand
AGAGAGAGAGAGAGAGAGATAGAGAGAGAGAGAGAGTACCATTTTTTGGTTGGTCGAAGTGACGAACATTATGATAGACCATCAAAATTAATGAAACTCACGTTTCTGCATAAGTAAAGTAAAAAAACATATTTATTGAGATTATATTTTCCAATTTATTTTTTCTTAAATTTCAGCACCATCTAAAATAAGAAAGCGAGAAAAAAAAAAAATATCCGAACAAGAGAATCAAATAGAGCTAAAGAAGAGTAAGCTAATAGCAAAAAATAAACTTTCATTAGCGGAAAATTAAATTGAGCAAGAACATCTTAACATTAATTATTATAGCCTAATCACGTGTAAGACAACAAATTTTCCGATAGTTTACATCAATTTAAAAAGCTAATCAATTTTGCAAATTGATTAGAATGTGCCACCAAAACTTAAAGGTAAGTTCTATAGAGCGGTGGTCAGATCGATTATGTTGTATGAGGCGGAGTATTGGACAGTCAAGAACTCCCATGTTAATAAGATGAAGGTGGCTGAAATGAGGATGTTGAGATGAATGTGCGGGCATACTATGCTAGATAGAATTAGAAATGAAGTTATTCGGGACAAGGTGGGCGTGACTCCTGTGGAATACAAGATACGAGAGAGGTTCGGTAATGAGGTGCGAGAGATTGGTCCTGGAGGGCCTAAGGAGAGGTAGAGGCATGCCGAAGAAGTATTTGGGAGAAGTGATTAGGCAGAATATGACATTGCTCCAGCTTACCAAGGACATGACCATGGATAGGAAGGTACGAGGTTGAGAATAAAGGCAAAGGGTTAGGATAGGTAACCGAGCGTGCTGTCTGTGTATTGTCGTATCCCTTGACTTCTGTTATTACTTGTTGTTTCTTTCGTTTCGGCTTTCTCATTACAGTACCTGCTGTCAGTTTTATATTTTTACTTTGGTTTTTCGATTTGTATGCTTGTTGTTGTTTTTCTTTTGTCTTTTCTGAGCCGAGGGTCTACCGAAAATAGCCTCTGCCTTTTTGAAAGTAGGGATAAGATATGCGTACACTCTACCCTTCTCAGACCGCACTAGTAGAACTACACTGGATTATTGTTGTTGTAATCAATTTTGCAAATTTAAATCATCATAATGTGCTCCAAATAATTTTTTTGCCCCAAATTCAAGGGAATTATCGAGAAACTCTTTTATTTTACAAAAAGGTAGACATATTAAACAAACACACACAGGAAGAAAAAAAAGAAAGAGAGAAAGGGCTAGTTTTCTTGATTATGAATTTAACATCTTGTTTGGATGTTTGTTATCTATTGTATTATGTCGTATTGTTATTTTAAATACGATATTGTTTTGGGATGTTACATAAAATTTATTGTATCGTATCGTTAAATTTGTCATTACGTAACGAAATATTATGCCACTTTATGTAACAACCAATTTGGTGTGGTTGCGTTGTTATCATGTCTTTTTATCCCATCTCACCCTTCATTATTATTAAATAATTTTATTTTATTATTTACCGTACCCTTTTATATAATAAATTTATCCCGTATCATAATATTGCAAACTTATTATTCATATTGCTAGTGCATGATATTATGAAACAATGACAAACGATACAATTTATTCAAACATTATATTAATCAAATGATATAGTACAATACAATACATTATGAAACGATACGTAACAATCATCTAAACAAGCTTTAAAATATACTTGTTTAAGTAATTTTTTGCCCACATTATTTTGGTATTAGTATATGTTTGTTATTATAGGCAAAGTAGGAGTAGTATTTTGCTCGAGTTATTAGTCTTGTGAACCTAACATTTAATAAAGTTCCAAGAGGTTTTGGTTCGAGGAAAGAGAGCCCCATATCCCGGCCACCTCCTTCCGGCGGCACAGTACTCGTCCGGCGTCGGCAAGAAGAAGTAACAACTCTCCTACACTTCCTGTAAAGAATGCCGGGGCCCACGACAATGGAATCAGAAGTTGCAGTGGAACCACAATCCATCAAGAAGCTCAGCTTCAAATCCCTTAAACGGTCTCTTGACCTCTTTTCCCCTCTCCATGGTCACTTTCCCCCTCCTGATCCTGAAAGGTACGGTACTCCTTCATTAAACCCCACATCCAATTGAAATAACAAAAAGGGGAATTTTTTCATTGCCCTAATTTTTGTTTTCTTGAATATGATTGTGTTATCTAATTGTTTACCTTTTTAAAAATCTTTTGTGCAGCAAGAAAATTCGAACGAGCTATAAGGTCAGTAATGCTGATTCTTTTGAAAAAGGTTATAACATTCCTGCTAAGTAGATAAGAATAGGAACAAGTTTAGTACTAGATTTTACATTTTAGTGCATATGCTTTACATATTGTGGGCAAGTTGGTGCTATTCATCAAAATTGGTGTGGATTTTACATGTAACAGCTAAATGTTGAGTACGGAGGGATAAAAAGCACAGCAGCCCAACCGGTTTTTAATGCCAAAGCGGCTGTGCAGAATCAAGCTCAAAATGCTCCTTCTAATGCCCTTGCTCTTCCAGGTACTCAATCTTTTTGTCAACTTAGAACCTTACATTACACTTTATTGCTACAGATTGAATAGGAGGGCCGAACCTAAAATACTAGTGTATTAGATGATGTGAGCAATTCAATCTATAAAACCCTCAATTCATACATTATATATTCATAGTGACCCACTTATCAAGATTTTTTATAGCGACCTTTTTTGCGCATTTCATTTCCATCTCCTGAATGGTTTAATGAAATTCTTCTTGTTATGAAGTTCGTATGCCTTGTAAGGCACCTTCTCTGAATGGAAAGATGATATCGTTGAGTAGAAGACAAACGAAAATCGTATTGACAAAAGGAGTACAAAAAGAAATGCATAATTATAGCACATATGTGCAGAACCTTGTCAGCAGTATCTTATTGTGAAATTTTTTCATGAATGCACATGGAGCATTGCACTTGTTACTATTATGAATCTGTAGTTGAGTCTAGAACTCTAAAAAGTATGCATTTGGAGTGAGTTAAAGAGAAGGAGAAACATATTATGAGAAATTGCAATAAGTTTTCTAAAAGACAAATATTGCTGGAATTTGGAACCTGCCGTCGTGAATTATATTTCTCATATGTCCTGTTTATATTCTTTCTCTCATTTGTGATATACATTTGGCTTTTCTTGTCAGGTCCTGAAAATACAAGGGACGAGGGAACCGGAAATGAATTGGCTCTTGGTCCATCCATACCAGCGAAGGGCCCGTAAGTACTTTATGTTCCTTCTTTAGACACCCGCATGCAACCCACACGGACACCCACATAAACCTTGGTTTATTTATTTATGTGGAGGATAGGATGTTGGTAGGGCTCGATACTCAAATTTATACTTATAGTATTGTAAAATTATTTTGCAGCGCTGATGTCAGGTTCCCAGGGAAAAGCAATGCTATTGTTCCTTCTCATGGTTCGTCAGAAAGGTTATTATGCATGGCTTTCTTTCCTATTATATTTCACTATATTAGATGAGATGTTGGTAATATTTTTTAAATTGTATCAAGAAATCTTTTTAATTTGTTGGAGTATCTTTATCTACTAAGCCTTTTTTAACCTCGTCTTCATACATAGGACTAGGGATGTTTACAAATTTGGGGAATAAACTCGGTCTGGTTATGATAGCCCTTTTGAGATCTTATTGAGGCTTTGTAACTAGCAGTTGGAAAGTTTTTAGAAACCACTCAACTATTTGTTTGATGTTTTCCATGCTAAAATAAGAGTATCGAGATGAGAGTGATTGTAGTAATCATGATATGAGTTTAGTTATTATTTTGCTCTGTTGACCTTTTCTCGTTCAATGAAGTAGCACTCTTTACCAACTCATTCAAATATGGTGCATTTTAGACCCAATTTTCTGTGTAGTGAATAAAGTTTTGGCATGGGTATTTACAAGGCTTCAAGTTGTAAGCATGGACCCTCCCAAACAAAGACTTCAAAGTTTTAAGCAGTTTGATAGTGTTTGTCCTTAAGCTTGAGGGGTTGGTTCCATGTGATGTCTGGATATCATCGATTGTCAGTGCTCATATTATGAGATCTCGTTATAGACACTTAAATTGGCATCCTGTAACTGTCTGATGCTGTGTTTATAGTATTTCAGGATTGCCATTTTTCCTCAGTATAAGGTGGGTGTGATTTCAGAAATTATTATGTATGAATATATGGTTATACCAGAATAATGTGTTTTTGCCAAATACTAGAGGAAGGGTACTGTACAAAACTAGATGGAGGGCTATGTCAAATCTGTATTTCAGCTTTCATGTTTCTTAACAGATAATTCAACATTGTTATGATGGCCCTTTTTTGTTGTATTTCCTTCTACTGAGAGTTTAATCAAATGACATGAAGAACGTAACGTGTAACTCGGAGTATACAAATATGTGTTACTCGTATATGTATGACTAATGCAGTACCTTGACATAAAAATTTCTGCCCAAGACTCATGTTGATACCTGGTCTTGGCATTTAGCATGTCAAGATTTCATCTTTAGTGCAAGAATTTAGATGCTTGAGTTGGTATTTGGAAGTTTCCATTTTAACAGATCCATAATGATGTCTGTTATGTGTGTTTTTTGAATAACGGTGGTGTCCAAGACAACTCAGGTGTACCTCGACAATTCCACCGGGTACATGCTACCTCGCAAAAGCACAAGTACTGAATAACTCTGCCCACCAAGTCTTGGGCAAATAGGAAGAAATCATCTACTAGTATTTTTTGTTTCTCTTGGGATTTGACTCTGGCTTCCAAGGTTTGCACCCTACTAATTGACCAATAGGCCACACCCTTGGGTGCGTTTCTGTATGTGTTTTTTCTTCTTAACAAAATTGTGACTCTGATCAATCAATCAAGTCAAAACTGCAAAAATTCTTCTTTAAGCCAGGAATCATATCTTGTACTTATGCAATGAATTCTTTATTTTTTTTCCCTTCAGAAATCTGTCAACTGCTGCAATCATGGAAAGAATACCAAGCAAATGGCCTCGCCCGGTATGGCGTGCTCCCTGGAAAAACTACAGGGTAAGATAATTCTGTTGTTGTAGTTGCTGTGTTTCTCTGTTTTGTGTTCTAATATATTTCTTACCTTTCCAAGTTTTCACGTACTGGTTCAGAGTATTCTTTAGCACCTCACTCCAGCTTAATAACCTTCACGCTTGAGAAGAGCAGATTGCCTGAATCAATTTTACCTTCTTACTATTGTCATTTAGTTATTATTTTAGTCCTTAAATTCGGTTGTAACTATATCAATGATCTAGTGGAGGGGGTGAAGCTACACATAATATCTTAAATTTTGCCTCCATCAGATATCACACGTATGGCCGGCTTTTAGGTTACCAAAAAATCATCGCATTTAAGAAGTTCAAATTTTACTTTGCAGCTAAATCTTGAATGTTTAAAACACTAGAGCCATTTTACCTGATTAAATTATAAACTGATGGAAAATTGACCTCTAAGAAGATTTGACTTCCAAGTTCCTATATTCTGCAGTCTGATCAAAACAGCAAGATAGTGGCCTCATGACAATTATAAAGATTTGTTATTTTGAATCGCAAGAAGTCTTGTTATGTACTAGTCCCATAAAGGATAACTCCTCTATAAATGGGTCTAGTTCATTCAGAAGACTGAAAATAATCCATTTTTATCGTTTTATACTTTACACCTGCACTATTTATGCTATTGAATCGTCAATGCGGCATGGTATATTATAGATCTAAGCTCTAATGCATGACGTTTCTTAACTGTATAGGTTATCAGTGGCCATTTGGGATGGGTGCGATCAGTCGCGGTGGATCCTAGTAACACATGGTTTTGTACTGGATCGGCAGATCGCACTATCAAGGTAAAATAATTGAGTTTGAAATCCTGACAATTCCAATACCCCACAAGGGAATAAACCTGTTAGTGTGGCTTTTGGAAATGACTTTCTTTGGGAGATGGAAGTGGTCAAGAATCACGGTTTTTCCGAGATGAGACATTTCTCTTTATTTTTTTTTGGTGTCAGTAGAGATGAAACATTTATCATGTGTACCATAATTTTTAATTTAAAAGCTGCTGTAATATCGGATTTATGGTGTAAAGGCTCTGGAATGTAACCTCTCTATTTCAGCTTGTACCCTAGACCAGTTCTACTAGCTCCAAACTGTCAGATAAGTGTTGCATCATTCCTCAACAGCCAGTATTATATTGAATAAGCTAGTTACGCTGAAGGAATTACCGAGATACATACTTTTCACCTTGGACTAAAAAATTGAAATAGCAACGATAAAGAAAGAAATTGAAGTTGTAGTGCTGGTACCAAAATACGTTTCTGAGAGCATGATAACTGAACTGGTTGTTTTTTCCAAGTTCAGGCGAAACTTAATGCACTTTTATGCAGTTTTTATTTGAATGTGGCCTTGATTTTGTTGCTTCGAATCAGTGTTGTAAATAGCGTTCGCCTCAGCGCTAATAGCGTGAGGCGTAGCGATGCGAGCATCCAGCGCCTTTTTCCTCGAGCATCCAGCGCGTTGCGTTTTCAAAATAGCGCTCGCCTCTGCCTGTGTAGCGAGAGGCGACTGTAGCGTCGCTTTTTTAAAAGATAAAAGAAAAAGCGCAGGGATTAAAAGAAAAAGACCCGCGATTTAGGGCTTTCAGGGATTTCTTTCTTCTTCAAGCTTCAAGCAGTCGAGCAGACCAGCGATTTCTTTCTCCAAGTCGACCCACCCACAGCGATTCTTCTTTCTTCTTCATCTCTTCTGCCATTTTCTTCTTCATCCAAGTCGACCCAGCCAGGTACGCTTCTCTTCTTCTGCCATTTTTTTTCTTTCTTCTTTCTTTGGTCTTCTATCTTCTTTCTCCTTTCTTTCTTTCTTCCTTTTTCTTCTTCTCTTCTTTTTTTTTGCTCTGTTTTTTATCGAGCAGCACTCGACAGAGAGCAGCATTCAACTCTGTTTTTGCTCTGTTTTTGATCGAGCAGCACCATCTATTGAGTTTTTAATTTTTGAATTGATATATTTATTAATATATTATTGCTATTGTCGCTTCAAATTTAATATTTTTTTTTTGTATAAATTGTCGCTTCACATAAAAAAGGCGAGCGCTTCGCTTCTCGCCTTTCACCTCAGTGATGCGGGCCCTCGTCGCTATTTGTCGCCACACGCTATCCAAAACACTGCTTCGAATAAAAAAATAGTATGCATGGCCAGCAATGAGGATGATTTAGTTGTGATAATAATATATCTACCTATAAGTATCACTTCTGAACATGAGTCCTGAAAATCTTGGAGGTTATTTGGAAATATTTTGTGTAACTTGATATAAGCTCTAGAGTAGCTAGACAAAGTTACATCACTCATTCCTAAGTTATCAAATGTGTGCATGTGGAATAAATGCTAATTGGTGAGGACACCTCTTTGCCTGTGTCTTTGTTAGAGCGGTGGGAATTTGTTACTGGTTTTCATTGTCATATACTGATCGCTACTCATATATTAGGCCTTTCTAATTGGTTTTCCATCAGGAACTAAGTATGTCTTCTTTTTCTGCCATGATACAAGATATGGGATTTAGCAAGTGGAAGATTGAAGCTCACTTTAACAGGGCACATTGAACAAGTTCGGGGTTTGTTCTCTAGACTTTTGTTTGTTCTGAAATTCGATCAAATATTATAACGTGTATGAGGACATTGAGTGCTAACCTAAGATATAGACTGGTGACAATTGGAGTCTCCTTGCAGGCCTTGCTGTTAGCAACAAACACACATACATGTTCTCAGCTGGTGATGATAAGCAAGTTAAGTGCTGGGACCTGGAACAAAATAAGGTAGTTAACAGTGCTGATAGCCATTTATAACTCATGGTTAATGGTTTTTGGTTACATATTTGCTTATATATATATATTTTCAGGTGATCCGCTCCTATCATGGCCACCTCAGTGGTGTTTATTGCTTGGCTCTTCATCCAACCATTGACATCTTGTTCACTGGGGGTCGTGATTCTGTCTGTCGGGTATCATTACTGAAGCTCTTTATCTTGGGTGATAGCTGATCCTAGTACTGAAGTTTTTAGTAGTTACTACTTCTGTTCTTTCCAAATATAACATTGGTGCAGTTCTGACTTTTATCTTAATTCTATCATGATTTCAGGTTTGGGATATTCGTAGCAAAATGCAAATTCATGCTCTGTCTGGACATGATAACACTGTTTGTTCTGTTTTTACCAGGCCAATGGTAAGCATTCTTTTATAATTGTGTTTAATATTAAATCTCTGTCTTATTTTCTTAAGCATGAGGGCAGGAGACGATACGACAGCCCATGACTTTAGAGTTAGAATAGTGTCGAAATTAAGTCACGATGGCAGCTTCAAAATTCTAGATGCTGGAGCAAATTTGATCCTGATTTGAAATCCTAGTTTGGTAATAGCTGAAATCCTAAATTTCTGGAGCCTTAATCTAGATTGGACTACCAGAGTAACTGATCAAAGAGGAAAATGTTGGACTATCAGAGTAACTGTGGAGAAAAAAATGGGACTACTAGAACACTATACTAACGCACTAACAAGTGGATCAGTAGACTGACTAGACTGAGACAATACAAATAACTAAAGAAAGCAGCAAAAATCATGGGAAGAGCGAACTCCATACAACGTTGGAAAATAGTACTCCAGGCTCTACCACTGCAGGACCCAATCATACTCAAATAAGAGCCTGATTCTGGCTTTTTTAGGGTATACTGCTCCTGGAGCAGTTCAAATGAACATAATAAAACCTTATACCATGAAATAGTAGTTGCCCGTTATGACTTCCTCTACCTATTTCAAAACCCCAACTATCTTCTACTTTTTCAATTTCCATAGTCTCTTTGTAATTTTCCTATTTACCAGAACTTTTTCATCTTCGTCTGAAATTAGGTGTTCTCTTCACTGTGAGATTATTAGCAAATTCTTTTGTTTATAAAAGCTAATCGTAGTCTACATCCAGATTACTGTCTGTTCGGAGCAAACTTAATTTAGATTTGGTTTGATCCTAGAAATGTCGGTTTCCTTCAATATGTGACGCTTTATACTTCACATAATATGTACTATTATTGTTGTTACTCTATCCGTTTCAATTTTTGTGTCAGTCTTCCTATTTTAGAACATTCAAAAATGTTTGACACCATTATATCTGTACAGCTTTCCAACTTTCAAGAATTTGAATATATTAGACTAGGCTGAATTCCCAAATAGGCACTCGTACTTGCACATATTTCTATTCCCGGCCCCTCGACTTCACGGTGCTCATCCAGACATCTCTAGCTGATCTACTTCTTTTTTAGATTCTCAAATGGGTGAACCTAATACATTAATAACCGACTTCACATCTTTGATGCTACCAAATCTATTTCACATTAACTTTTTATTGAAGAAAAAATAGAAAGATCAACTCTGTACTGGCTAAAAAAGGGGAAAAAAAGAGGGTAGGGGTTGGGGGTGGGGTTGTAATTTGTAATGTTGTAGGGAAGATATAGAAGTTAAAGACATACCTATAAAAAAAAATGAAGAGAAGTTACAAAAATTAGCGCTGACCTCTTGTGGAAACGAAAAACATGTCTTGGGTTGTCTTTTGTGTTTGGTGTTATTTAAAAAGTAACAAAATCGTTTTCTGAACCAAAATGTTGGGTTTGAAAACCAGATGGTGATGGTCTAGCTAGTAATCAGATGGAATCTGCGAAATGTTTCATATAAAGATATTGTGATTTTATGCTATTTATTTTAAGCTAAAATCGCTATGAGCGCATTTGAATGGCCTTCTATGGATACTTTCTGGTTTTAGATGGGATGACTGGATGTTTCTTGATAAGGAGGATTCACATAGTAGAAACACGTTATGGACTGCCCAATAAAACAGATATACCTTCATGAGACAGTTAGTTAAACCTTAGCAACTACTAATGCTTCCACGTATGTATTCTTTTTAGAAGTGATTTCCGTATAATTAGCACAATTAGGGTGCTGTTGCTGGAAATTCTGTTATTTTAAGAAGCAAATTACTTCCGGGAGCTGGCTCCACTAAAAACATTATGCGAGGTGTCTCATTTTCTTGATGTCATAATCATATGCTAATGACTGTTTTATACTTGCTGTATGGCCTACGTATTACAATCAGATTTCATGATGGGAAGTTTCATTTCAGGATCCACAGGTTATAACTGGCTCTCATGACAGTACCATTAAGTTCTGGGACCTTAGATATGGTAACTCAAATTTCCTTACTGGGATTTTATGCTCTGTTTATTTTATAATGGTTTCAGTTTCTGACTTCCCGTGATTACTAATTGTCCTTGTCTGGCAGGTAAGACAATGGCAACCCTCACACATCACAAGAAATCTGTTCGAGCTATGGCTCAGCATCCTACGGAGTATGTTTACATGGCACATGCTGCTATTTTTATGATTCCCTAACTTCTGCTCGGAGTACGACTACTAATTTTTCTTAAAATTTATTCTGCTGCAGGGATTGTTTTGCTTCTGCATCAGCAGACAACATAAAAAAATTCAACCTTCCAAAAGGAGAATTTATGCATAACATGCTGTAAGTTAGATGACGTGCCATAGAATCTTTACCTCTACATCTTTAATATATCTTATATCATTTCAGTATCCTTATTTCTTTAATTAGAATGTAAGATCATATCGACATTTCTTTTTTCCAGCTCCCAACAGAAAACCATTGTCAATGCGATGGCGGTCAATGATGACGGTGTAATGGCCACAGGAGGTGAGAAATAGTTAATGACACTCCCCATCCGCCCATTCCTCTCATTTTTTGTTCTGCCCCTCCAACTCCTGCTTTTCCTCATTCTGGTTCTTAAGCTAGAGGTCAGTGATGTACTCTGCTGATGCATTGTGTATCTCCTTGTGAAGGTGACAATGGAAGCATGTGGTTTTGGGATTGGAGAAGTGGTCACAATTTCCAGCAATCTCAAACTATTGTTCAACCTGGTATGCGTGTTGATAATTTGATGTTTACTTTTATTGTTGGTCAAGAGGAGCAAAAGATTTATTCTAGTCCTTACCATGTTTCAGGGTCACTGGACAGTGAAGCTGGTATCTACGCTCTCACCTATGATATGACTGGCTCAAGGCTGATCAGTTGTGAAGCTGATAAGACAATCAAGATGTGGAAAGAAGATGAAACTGCCACACCAGAAACTCATCCTCTTTATTTTAAGCCTCCAAAAGACATTAGGCGTTTCTAGTCACTTCAGAAAACGTTTACTGCTATTCCATGTTGGCTTATTATTCAGGTTGTAGTCGCACTAAGCATAAAAATCTCTTTGGGTCATTCAGAGCAATACTGACCCAAGAAAGGCACCATGTTCAGAGTTGATGAAAGTGTTGATTTTCATTTGCCTTTTTGTATCCCATCTTGTTATACATTTATATGCTGTCAAGTAGCTATCTTAAAAGCGCGAGTTGAAAATAGCTTCCGTTAATGTATAAATAGATAAAAGTAAAAGCAGAGAAAATTATTGGGTGTTTGTACAACTGAAGTCATTTTCATGTTTGTTATAATAAAATGGTTTTGAGGAAAAACATTTTCCATTTAAAGAGGGAAAGTGATTTCCTTCACTTATGGGCGTTATTTTCTTAACAAGTATTTTAACTTTTCACTTCATATATCACTTACTCTAGTTGATACTTAGCCATTAATTCTTTACACATATTTTCATCAGAAATCTCTACAATGTGCCAACATAACTTTGAATATATATATTTTTGTAAAGTATATTTAACTTACCAACCAACTATTAGAATAAAATTTTCACGAAAAATGACTTCCTTAGCAAAAATGTCAGTATGACTGGTAAAACTTATTTTTTAGTCAAAATTAGATCCTTTGACTTGGTCCATATAAGCATTAGCTAACCTTTGAATGTAATCTGGACAAACCTCAATACGTTCTTATTTAGCAGGGAACTAAGGTGAACACTATCAAAGCTAACCTTTGAAACTAATCTGGACAAGGACAAACCGCAGTACATTCTTATTTAGCAGGGAACTAAGGTGAACACTATCAATATGATTACCGTATGGTAAGGATTTGCATTGCTTGGACCCAAGAAACCACCAAAAAAGGAAGGAATGCAAAGGCAAGTATAGTGTTTTTATTTAATGCCACATTTGTAAAGTTTGTATAGAAAAAATTATTTATTGGCATAACCAGCTGTAGTTTAGTAAAAGGCTGGTTTACAAGTACGTATAAACGGTTTGCCCCAGCTCTCCAAGTGGGAATATAATTTCGGAACCGACGCCCCTTTGAATGATGGTCACTGTGGTGGCATCATAACAAGTCCATGACGAGCGCAAAACACAACACGAAATTGATGCTCGCTAATAAAGATAGTATAGTTTAATTATCATCTTCACAGGGAATAAATTTAAACAATGCTCAAGTAATTTCTAGCTTAACGCTATTCAGAATGATCAAAACTTGGTTTGGAATGATTATAAACTACGATTAACTACTAAAGTAAAGCAATTGACAATTGGCTGCAACAAACTAGAGATTAGCAAAGTCGGTTTCTTATCAATATGAGGAACAAGGGTTTGACATGATAGGTGCACGATTGTTATTCTGGATATGGTACTGTTATATTTCACTCTTGAGTTTCTATTGATTCTCACGAATTCAATAGGTGATTAGCTTATACTTCCAATTCAGGCTCCTCTCTCGATTAAATCTAAATCTTTCAAATAAACTAATGTGAAGCGCGGTAAAACTTGCAAGAATCTATTGGTAAGAATGGTCTAAGAGAAACTTCTCTCGAATATTTC
>AWOL01S0089085.1:39392-51118 GCA_000715115.1 Nicotiana otophora | reverse complement strand
AGAGAGAGAGAGAGAGAGAGAGAGAGAGTTGTGTTTTACAATCGAAGGGGTCAATATTCGGATGGGTTACAGGTGTGTTTAATTATATTGTAGTTGAAGTTTAGGTTAGGCCAAGGGAAAGGTGATACATGGATATTAATTAAATTTTCTTCCCCTCCCTCCCTCCAGAATTTTCTGTTAGTAATAAGGGTAATGTTGAGCCAAAGAAATAATGGTAGGGGCACTTTTATTCAAATAGGTGGACGAAGGGTATTTTTGTACTAATTTCAATACTTCAGGGACAGTTTTGGTCCTTTTTCGATTTATAAATTATACACCTTTCTTATAATTTTAGGTATTACACAAATTATTATCCAATTTTTTCATCTTTTATGTAAGGAAATCATATGTCATAATCGGAGGCGGACCTAAGTTGGGAGTTAGGAGGTCACGGGAACTCGTTAGTATCATCAAAAAACTTATACCAACGTATCTTATATGTACTGTATATAAAGTTGAGACCTTAATATAATTTACTTTTGCCCCCTCACATTCAAAACCGGACGGGACAACTGGTTTAGTGGAGTGCTCAAGGTTCCTTCCCTTACTTGATTGAGTGGGTTTGAAACCGAACTTTAGTAATTTAGCTTTTCTTTTCTTCTTGTTTATACTTAGTAACCAATTGGTTTATTTTTTCCCTTTTATCCTTTTCATATCCCTTCCTCAAAATAAGAAGCCCCAAACCGCAGCTTCTCACTCCACAAATACAAAATACAAACCCTTCTATTACAACATCCATCGACTTCAACTTTGTGACGGTGACAAAAAAGTTTGAGATTCTTCTTCCGTTCTTTGATTAAATAACACCCTTAATCTTGACTTTTTGAATAAAATTTTGATAATCTTTAATGTTTGGATGACTTTTTGGTCACTGGCCTCTTTTTTATATGAGAAAACTAGAAATTATGAAGTTTGGAATAGACGTAAATCAAATAGCTTCCTTCCGATGGCACAAATTTTGCGAATGAATTATCCTTTTTTTAAAATTTACTTTCGTATATACTTTGCTTCTAAAGTACATACTCGAGATTGTCACACCCCCTTTTACCCCAAAAAGATATGTATGTTATGGATTGCTGTGGGTTAAAGAGTTTTTTCAATTAAAGTGATATTTTTGAAGTAGAGATTATTTTATTATTCAGAGTCGCCACTTGGAATTTGATTTTTAGATGTTCCAAGTCACATTTTATTTGAATCCTTATTCAAAGGAAGATTTCACTCTTTTATTATTGATCTGCGAAAATAAAGTACCGGTAAAGAATTCTGTTGACCGGGGAGAAGGTGTAAGGCATTCCCCGATTCCTGTGGTTCTAGTACGGTCGCTTTATTGACTAAAAATGGCTTGAATTAATTTTGGATAAGCTCTGATTTATTGGTTTTTATGTTTTATCTATCCGCTTTTAATTATTAAAATATAAAATTATCTTTGAAACGAATCACGTGTGTGAATCCGTTTTGTTTATTGTGCCAAAATTACGTCATGCGTACGTGTACACAATTAATAGTAGTTTATTATATTAAGATTATTTTGGTCAAAGTTGTGCGAACACATACTTCGGTTTTAATTTTGAAAATCACAATTATGTCACGCGAACATGTACACAATCACGATTGGGCATCGAGCATTTTAAATATAATTAATATTTAGCAAATCAAATATTAAACTAATATTTAGCAAATCAAACAAAATTCACAGTTGAGCATTTTAAACAAACAGATTATATGCAATATCAATAACATAACTAAGAAAAATATAAACTAAGACGAGACAAAATAAATAAAATAAAGCAATAAAAACTATGGATTCATGAACTTTTATTGCAGCTCACTGCATTCGATCATGGAAATATGCAGCATATGGATGTTAACTTAATCAAGTGACAAGATAAAAAGGAACTGATATTCACTGTTGCCAAATGCTTTTCAATATATTAATAAAAAAAAACTTGTATAACAGCTCGGGACCGGAACAATACCGTCAACCTCAACAGATCCTCAAACTCGAACAAGAATACCTTGTTATTGAATGGCTTATAGACTGATTTTAGGTGTTGGAACATCCATTTTTGGTTGGTTTCTCGCAGCCACTGTTGCTGTAATTTTACCCAGCTGTTGCAACTGATTCTTTAATAGGGATAAGCTGGGTTGGAGCTGATTTTTGCAGCTATTTTCTTGTAGTTTTAAGGTTATTTTAATAGAGGTTTACATGATTTTGGGGCTGGTTTCGGATATAGCTTTAGTTGGAATTTTGGTCGTGTTTTTTTTGGAAGAGATCCAGTTATGGCTGCCCCCTTTGTTTTGGTTCAGGAAGACCCCTTCCCCTCCTTTGCGTGTGTACATTTATGTGAAGGAAAAATGGGGATATGTGGGTTGTGAGTGGGGGACAAGGAGTGGGGGACAATAGAAAATGGAGTAGGGACAAAGAGTGGGGAGGGGAGGAGGGAAAGTGGAGTGGGAACACGCGTAGGAAGATGGGAGGGGGAAAGATGGAATGACAAGTGAGGTACTGGTGAGATGAGTGGGAAAACATTGAAGCACGGTCAAAAATTAGGTGCTCACAGCATGCCCCTCTTTGCTTGAAAACATGAAGAGTTTTTAGGCAAATAAACGATGAGCGATATGACTAATTTTTGGACATACCATTATTCAAAAGGGAAGAGATAAGAGAAAAAAGTGTGACTGAGTCTTGGTTATGGACAACCTACATATCTCGGGTTATAAGGGAATCAAATCGTGTGTAGTTTAAGAAGAGTGATGGAATGATGAGTTGGAGAGTCGAGTGAGGTTCCGTCGAGGCTACAGTTTATGGTCCTGTTATTTCATCAAAATCAAATGAAACTAAACAAGCCTATCAGCTATGAGTTACAAAATTCCTATTTATAAGTCTTATAAAACTTGATCTGAATCTTGATGCTTGCTAACTTCAGGTGCTAGTTTATTCTTCTACGACTTTTTCTAATCAAAACGAGTAATGCAATGCTCGTGACTTCAGTCATGTCTCGAGCAATCCACAACTTTTCATCTGCTTGCATTTTGGATTCACTTCTTTTTGTTTTATTCTCTTTATTATGGATTGAGAATTCTTCTTTTGGCCATCTCGAACCCTGTGACTCGAGGTAAAACCTGCCTAGACACCAAAACAAACAAACGAACAAAATTTTTCTGCCCACGTTTTCACTAGAAAAACTTCGTGAGTTATTATAACACAAACTCTATACTACTTCATTATTAAAAATAGTAAGAGGTCGGGGTTTGGATACCCTGGGAAAACATGATTCTTTGGAAATGATGTAACCTGATTGTCTAAATGGTATCTCAACTAAGGATTGGTGTACCTTATATTAAAAAAATGTGGCTAGGGAATAGTGTACCCCGTATTATCAAAAATACCAGGGAGTGGCGTACCCTACATTTAAGATCAGATCAACTAGGGACTGGTGTACCCTACGTTGAAAAATACATTTAAAGAGTAGTGTACCCTATACTGGAAAGGATACCAGAGATTGGTGTAGCCTATATTTCAGCTCAACTCAACTAGGGAGTGGTGTACCCTATGTTGGAAAATATAGCTACGTATTGGTGTATCCTATACTGTAAAGAGACTAGGAAATGGTGATCCTATGTCTAAACTATCATCAACTAAGGAGTGGTGACCCTATACCGGAAAACACAGCTAGAGATTTGTGTATCATATGCTGGTAAGGTAATGTAACCAGGGGATGGTACCATGTATTACAGAGAAAGAAAGTAACTAGGGGTTGGCAGCCTATATTACAGAGAAGGAAATGTAACCAGGGGTTGGTGCCCTGTATTACTGAAAAGAGTTTTAACCAGGGGTTGATGCCTTGTATTACTAAAAGAGATGTAACCAGGGGTTAGTACCCTGTATTACTGAAAAAGGAAATGTAACCAGGGGTTGGCGCCCTATATTAATAAAAAAAAAATATAACTAGGGGTTGGCGCCCTGCATTACTGAAAAGAAAATGTAACCAGGGGTCGGTGCCCTGTATTACTGAAAAGAAAATGTAACCAGGGGTTGGTGCCCTGTATTACTGATAAAATATTGCATCCCCTGGGCGAAAAGATTCTAAATAGGCTAAGCTACAAAAAGCAAGCCTTAGCGAAGAGTACTTCTACATGAAAATATGAGCTGGACCCCCTAGACGAAAAGGCACTACCTAGGTTAAGCTACGAAAATCAAGCCTGGGCGAAGAGTACTTCTACCCGGAAATAGGAGCTGGATCCACCTATGTGAAAAGGTTCTACCTGGTTTAATCTACATAAAACATCCTGAAAGAAGAGTAATTCTACCCGGAATTATGATCTGGACCCCCCTAGGCGAAAAAGTTCTACCTCGGTTAAGCTATGTAAAATACCCCGAGCGAAGAGTACTTCTACCCGAAACTATGAGCTGAATCCCCCTAGGGGAAAATGTTCTACCTAGTTTAAGCTACATAAAACAACCTAAGCGAAGAGTACTTCTACCCAGAACTATGAGCTAGATCCCCCTAGATGAAAAGGTTCTACCTAGATTAAGGTACGTAAAACATCCTGAGCGTAGAGTACTTTTACCCGGAACTATGAGCTGGATCCCCTAGGCGAAAAGGTTCTACCTGGGTTAAGCTAAGAACTATGAGCTGGATACCCCTAGGCAAAAAAGTTCTACCTGGGTTAAGCTATGTAAACAAACCTGAGCATAGAGTACTTCTACCCGAAACTATGAGCTGGATCCCCCTAGGCGAAAAGGTTCTACCTGGGTTAAGCTACGTAAATCATCCTGAGCGAAGAGTACTTCTACCCAGAACTATGAGCTGGATCCCCCTAGGCGAAAAGGTTCTACCTGGGTTAAGCTACGTAAATCATCCTGAGCGAAGAGTACTTCTACCCAGAACTATGAGCTGGATCCCCCTAGGCAAAAATATTCTACCTAGGTTAAGCTACGTAAAACAACCTGAGCGAAGAGTACTTCTACCCAGAACTATGAGCTGGATCCCCCTAGGCAAAAATATTCTACCTAGGTTAAGCTACGTAAAACAACCTGAGCGAAGAGTACTTCTACTCGGAACTATGAGCTGGATCCCCTAGGCGAAAAAGGTCCTACCTGGGTTAAGCTACGTAAAATAACCTGAGCGAAGAGTACTTCTACTCAGAACTTTGAGTTGGATCCCCCTAGACGAAAAAGTTCTACCTGGGTTAAGCTACAAAAAATAAGCCTGGGCGAAGACTACTTCTATCCGAAAACATGATCTAGATCCCCCTAGGCGAAAAAGGGTCGACCTAGGTTAAGCTACATAAAACAACTTGAGCGAAGAGTATGTCTACTCGAAACTATGAACTGGACCCCCTAGGCGAAAAAGTTCTACCTGAGTTAAACTACTGTAAAACAACTTGAGCTAAAAGTACTTCTATCCAGAACTATGAGCTGGATCCCCCTAGGCAAAAAAGTTCTACCTGGGTTAAGCTACGAAAAACAGCCTGGGCGAAGAGTACTTCTATCTCGAACTATGAACTGGATCCTCTTAGGCGAAATGATTCTACCTGGGTTAAGCTACGAAAATGATTTGTATGAACAATAGTGATGCATTCTTAAAATAAAAAAAAATGGAGATTTTGTGGAAACCTACCTTTGCTGACATTCGTCCTTTAAGAATTGCCATTTTGCACTATTTTATTCTTGCTTCAAAACAAAGAAAAATTGTGAGTTTTAAAAGTGATGGTCGGTTTGTGNAACTATGAGCTGGATCCTCTTAGGCGAAATGATTCTACCTGGGTTAAGCTACGAAAATAATTTGTATGAACAATAGTGATGCAGTCTTAAAATTAAAAAAAATGGAGATTTTGTGGAAACCTACCTTTGGTGACATTCGTCCTTTAAGAATTGCCATTTTGCACTGTTTTATTCTTGCTTCAAAACAAAGAAAAATTATGAGTTTTAAAAGTGATGGTCGGTTTGTGGCCTTGATGTCTTTGGAAACTTGGCTTTGTTCCCATCTTCTTTTGATGATGATTTCAACCTTCCACTTGATGTTTCCTGAATACCACTTGCATTTCTGGCCCTGGAGAGCCTTTGACTTTTCAAATTTTTATATGACGGTTGGTCGTGTGGGACTTAACCTTTTCAACTTTATTTTACCTATGTGTAATTTCACTTTCGACTTTCAATTTTATAGCATTGGGGAACGTTTGGATTTTCAAACATTGCCAAAATGGTTAGTCACTTGGTACTTAACCTTTTAAACTTCATTTTGCCCTTGTAGGCACATTCAATTTGATTTCCTCCTTTTGAGAGTTTCTTTTATTTCAAAGCATCAGCCACCATGGCCAGCCGGGGTTGACTTGATGCCCCTGCCGAGGCTGGGTGCCTTTTGAATATTAGCTTGTATCAAACAAAAGCCCTGTAAATCCATCTTGCTATCCCTTATTCGCCTTAGTTTTGTAACAGAGTTAGACCGAAAAGGATTTAATGAACAACAAACTATGGAATGGACAATGAATTTAGACAAGAGGTATCCCTTTTGAGGAAAGAAAAGGACTTATCTAGAGTACATGCGGACTTCAATGAACATAACATGCCTTTTGGACTGGATGCCTGATCTATGTAAACCGTCCGACTCTCAGAAATTCATCACAACTTTTTGCCTCAAAACTGATAAACCTTGCCCAGGACTGTGTCGATGCCAATGGATGTAAAGATCCTCTTTTCGATCAGTAGTGCCTTTTGCGGGTTTTCAACAGCTGACCTCTCTCATTTCTCTTCTCACCATCGCCTTATAGTGCCATTTGCGGGTTTTCACTAACAAGACTCTCTTATTTTTATTTTCTCTGCTCGACATCGCCCTACGATGCACATAAGGGTTTTCACCAATAAGACTCTCTTATTGTATTTCTCTCATTTGGTTATATCATATCCAAGTAATTGTATCCTCCAATTCTTGAACATTCTCGTTGATTGATCGGAAGGACTTGAAAAGGATTTGGGTAAAAATGATTTGGATTGAATTACAACTTTGGAAACTTTAAGGAGAAACCATCGTTAAACCATTGTAACATCTGCTCTAGTCTCAGTTTTTTTTTTTGAAAAAGTGAATTTTTATTTTGGTGTGACTGAATCCCAGAGAGAGGCTGCCTACGTATCCTTTCGGAATCAAGTCAAACGTAGTTCAATTAACATGAACTTATTTTGATTTTTGTCTTGTTTTGTTTTTATTTTCTTTTCCTTTTCTTTCTTTTGTTTTTCTCCTCTTTTTTCTTTCTTGTTTCTTTCTTTTCTTTTAATAACATCTTCAGGTTCCAAAGAGGGTAATCAAAAAAAGGTAACCGGCTCAAGAGGGTTAGCAAAAGAGTTAATAGGGTTTGGATAGCGAGAATGAAATCTTTCGTCATCCCAATCAGAGAACACTAATGCTACATAGAAGGTCAAACATAGTACCTTTTGACTACATCTGCATTGACAGTTGTTTCAGGGAAATTTCCTTGGATGCTTCCCAGGTACAACACTCTCTTTTTGCAGTACTCTCATTACAATGTATGGACATTTCCAATTTGGAGCCAATTTCCCTTTAGCTTCTTCATGAGGTGGGTGGATACATCTCAGAATGAGTTGTTCTATTTTAAATTTCCTGGGCCGCACTTTCTTGTTGTTGACACGGACCATTCTTTGTTGGTACAATTGCTCGTGGCAAACTGCGACCAATCATTTTTCATCAACCAGTGTCAATCTTGACCCAATCTTTATCCTCATTATCGGCCTCAACAATGATCCGAAGAGAGGGAATTTCAATTTCTTCCGATTACATTCGGACTTGGCTTAGGCCTACTGTTCTAATTCTTTGTTTATTTTCTCACAAGCTTTATCTTCAACACATTCTGCTTTTTGATTCTTTATTTCAAGGCCTGACAACGTTTTAGGATCTGGGCATGAAGTCCGCAAGCATGTCATGTTATTATAATCTGCATTAACAGAACTGAAAAAAGAATAAGAAAGGTGATAAGATTAAGAAAAGAGATATTCATGGACAATGAAATATTAATTTCACTTGATGTTTTTAAAAAATGTTAAAGATAGAATGATTTACATTAGAAGTAAGACAATAAAATTTAAACGTCCGGATTACACCCTGAAATAATCCAGACGCAGAAAGGATAGAAAGACCGGTTACCGAGATTCCCGTCTGACAGAGAACATTTCAGGTTTGGCGCCCATTTTTTGGTTTCTCTTCTGTCTTGGCAAAGGCTGCAATGGCCTTCAGACCTGGATCAAATTCCCCATCATCACAAATCATTCCAACGACTGGCCCATTGTTGTGATTAGGCAAAGTTTTGTTTGTTACATTAGGAGCTTCTTCATCCCTAAGAACAATTCTTTTAGCTTCAATCAAGTATTCAACTGACCGTTTAAGGGTCCAACAGTCCTCAATATCATGTCATACTGCTCTAGAGTGGTATTCACATTTAGCATCAGCTCGATGCAAGGGGGACTCGGGGTTTGGCTTGTTAGGGGCCACTAGCTGTAACCGATCTAGCCTGACAAGCTTTTGGAACAAGGTAGAGTATGATTCACCAATAGGGGTGAACTGGTTCCTTCTGGGAGGATGTCTTTGGCGAGGATTGTATTAGGGAACGGTTTTTTGGGGATTATATGGAGCTTGGTAGGGACGGGCATTTCTGGAAGGTAGAGCTTGGTTTTGTGTATAATGATGTGGCCGCGTGTAAGGTTGCGCATTCATCACCGCATAGGGAGGCAGTGCAACGGCCTGTGATGTGGCCTTAAAGGCAACATAACTCAATATTCAACCCGTTTTTAAACCATTTTCGATCATCTCCCCAATTTTGATAGCCTCGGTGAACGGATTACCCATAACGGACATTATGTTCTGGAAGTAGTCCGCCTCTTGGGCATGTTGGAAGACTGTAACCATTTTTGGTTCGTCCATTTGAGGCTTTACACTGACGGGTTGTTCATGCCAGTTGACAGTATATTCACAAAAACTTTCCGTCGTTTTCTTTGTCAAACTGGACACAAAGTTCTTTTTTTGGATTTTTCACTCTTGCTTTGTTCTCTTATTTTTTTGCTTTTTTTGTTTTTCTTTTGTTATTTTTGTCACTCTTTTCTTTCCTTTTCTTTCTTCTCTTTTTTTTTTTCACTCATTTTATATGCTGGCAATCATCGAATCCGATAGGGATTGCCTACGTATCATGATACTGTATGAATTAGATCTTGCGTAGTTCGGAAATACCAGTAACAAAGTACATAAGCTAGCTCTTTTGTTTCTTTGAGAATTTTTGAAAAGAAGACTTATTAAAGGAGAAAGAAAATATTTTGTTTTTTTGGATTTTGATTTTTTCTTTAATTTTTGGGAGAAAGACCTTTAAAGAAGAAACAAACAAACATATTTTTAGATTTGATTTGATTTTTGTTTCAAATGAGAGACTTCTAAAATGAAAGAAAATATTTTTTGGGTTTAAAGTCTTTTTTTTATTTGGGATTTTCTAAGAAAAGAAATTAAAGGAAAATATTTTTGAATTTTAAAAATTAGGGGCCAGAACTGATGAGGTTTGCCTACGTATCTCACATTCAGTGAGAATCAGACCCGCGTAGTTCGGTAAAATAAGGAAAGTGTGAAAGTGTTTAGAAAAAGAATATATATTTTTGGATCTCGTTTATTTTTGGAATTTTCGAAAGAAAGTCTTTTAAAGAGGAAAGAAAATATTTTTAAATTTTTGGTTTTGATTTGTTTTTTGAATTTTATATTTTGTAAGAAATACTTCTGAAGAAGAAAGAAAATATATTTTGGATTTTTGATTTTTGTTTGGAATTTTTGGGAAAAAGACTTCTAAACAAAAAGGTAGAAATTATATTTTGGATTTTGATTTGATTTTTCTTTTTAAATGAGAGACTTCTAATAAGAAAGAATTTTTTTTTGGGTTTTAAAATCTTTTGTTTATTTGGAAATTTCTAAGAAAAGACTTCTAAAGAAGGAATTAAAGTAAATTTTTTTTTTTGGATTTTTAGAAAATTGGGGCCGGAACCGATGAGGTGTGCCTACGTATCTCACATCCGATGAGAATCAGACCCGCATAGTTCGGTCCAAGACTTAGGGAATTTTATGTTTTTTTTGTTTTCAATTTCGCTCAACTAATTTTCTAAAAGACGGTCAACAAATGCAAGAAAGCCTTCCAAATGATGCAGCAAGTAGCACATAAGTGAATATGATGGTCTCAAAAAGGATATCTGTCTTATACGGACCAGACCCATGTATCGAGTTTCACTAAGTCAAATACATATGATGCAACAAAACGATTATACTAAGGATAACCAAGCATGTGGCTTGTTCTTTTAGGTTTTTAAAAAGTCCTAGGGGATGAGGTGTATCTAGACTGGCGATAAAACGAGCGGACAACTCGAATTGGGAAGGGGTAGAGTACCGGGAGCAATACTTCTCCATCTTAACTACTAGACCCTCCCCGTTCTCAAACATGGGTGACTAATAATCCTTCACCAGGAGCCCTGGCCCACCGGCTTTACCTCAAAAACGAATGGGGCACGTATCCGCGATTCCCAGGGATATATTCAGAAGACTCAGAAGGGGTGCGTGAGAAGACAATTTATATGTACAATTCAACAATGTCAAAGCGATGAAAAGTGGACAAGTAGCATATTAGGCCCAAATAAATCACAATATATACAAAATATAATAAAGCCAAATAAAGTCAATGTACAAACTCGAATTATTATAGTCCCCAGCATAGTCGCCAGAGCTGTCACACCCCCTTTTACCCCAAAAAGATATGTTTGTTATATATTGCTGTGGGTTAAAAAGTTTTTTCAATTAAAGTGATATTTTTGAAGTAGGTATTATTTTATTATTCAGAGTCGCCACTTGAAATTTAATTTTTGGGTGTTCCAAGTCACATTTTATTTAAATCCCTATTCAAAGGAAGATTTGACCTTTTTATTATTGGCCTGCGAAAATAAAGTTCGAGTAAGGAATTCTGTTGACCGGGGAGAAGGTGTAATGGCACGACTCTAAAGTTTTCACCGACGGGACCGTGATGGCGCCTAATATTGCACTTGCTAGGCAAGCCAACGTTAGAGAATCATTAAACCAACGCCTTATTCTCATTCAGTAATTAATAATAATTAACTAAGATGAAATATAATAAGTACGGAATAACATAAAACTGTATTAATTACTACCACTCGGATCTGGAGTTACAATTCATGAGCATTCTAGAATTTACTACAAGTAATAGTCTGAAGAAATACAACTGTCTGAATGAAAGAAATAGTAGAACAAAAAAGATTGACGGGAACTTCAAGGTCTGTGAACGCCGACAGATCTACCTTGAGTCTCCGGACAGCGGACCAATAGCCAAATCTCGATCAACCCCAGCCGGTATCAAAATCTGCACAGAAAGTGCAGAGTGCAGTATCAGTACAACCGACCCCATGTACTGGTAAGTGTCGAGCCTAACCTCGACGAAGTAGTGACGAGGCTAAGGCAAGGCACCTACAAATCAACCTGTACAATTTAACAATGTATATACAAATAACAGAAATAAAGAACTAAATAGGAAATGTCGGGAGGGGAACATACTGAGGGGAATACAAGATAAAGAACTACAACAGCATGATCACCGGAGCAGTCAATATACCATGAATCAACAGGAATAGTGAATACAGTAAG
>AWOL01S0089085.1:0-36598 GCA_000715115.1 Nicotiana otophora | reverse complement strand
CTAGATCATGAACATGATAATTCTTCTCGTGAACCTTCAGCTGCCGTGAAGCATATGCAATAACCTTGCCACCCTTCATCAATACCATACCCAGACCAATACGAGATGCGTCATNATCGCGGACATAAGCCAAATAAGCTAGACACCCCTTCTCGACCATATGCCGAGCCTTCACATGAGAGATAACCCTGCTGGCAGAATGGCCAAAATTCCCTCTCCACTATAATCGAGGCAACCCCTGCAAGGCTAAGGTTACTATTTTGGCGTGACAATCTAATATATCATGATAAGGTGATAGCTAATCCATACCTAGTATGACATCAAAATCAATAATGTCGAGAAGTAGAAGATCTACACGAGTCTCAAGACTCCGAAGGGTGACCACACACGAACGATAAACACGATCTACAATAATAACATCTCCCACTGGTGTGGACACATACACAGAAACACTCAAAGAATCATGGGTTACAACCAAATAGGAAGCAAAATAGGATGACACATAAGAGTAAGTAGATTCCGGATCAAATAGAACTGAAGCATCTCTACTGCAAACTGAAATAATACCTGTGATAACAACGTCAGATGACTCATCCTCAGGCCTATCTAGGAAAGCATAACACCGAGGATGGGCCTCGCCACCATGAACTACTTCCCTGCGACGACCTCTAGCTGGCTGGTCTCCATCTCTAGCGACCTGACCTCCATCTCTAACTGTCTGGCCCCTACCCCTGGCTGCCTGACCCCTGCCTCTAGCTGGCCGAGAAAGTGGTGCAGCAACTGGTACCAGAACTATAGCACGAGAACTCTGATACTGTGAGCTGCCCTTTGCCTGAGGGCAAAATCTAGCAATGTGCCTCAGATCACCACAAGTCTAACTTAACCTCGGCTGTTGTGACTACTGACCCTGTCGACCTGAATAAACACCTTGATAAATCTGGAGTGGAGGTGCACTAATAGGAGCTGGTGGTGCAATGTAGGCTAGCTGGTTGGAATAATGCATCTGATGGCCACGACCACCTGAGGCACCGTGGGATGCCTGAAGCACTTAATGAAACAACCTAGGAGGATGGCCTCTACCAAACGTGCTCCTGCCTCTAGATGAGGCACCGCTAAACTCACCGGAATGACGAAGTCTCTTGTCAGACCCTTGACCTCCCTGAGTAATAACCATTTAGACTCGTCTGGCGACATTAGTAGCTGCCTGAAAAGAAATCTCACTTCCAGTCTCTTTAGCCATATGCAATCTGATAGGCTGAGAAAGTCCATCAATAAACCTCCTCACCCTCTCTCTCTTGGTGGAAAGCAGGAGAATGGCATGACGGGCCAAATCCACAAACGGGTCTCATACTGAGTAACTGTCATACTGCCCTGCTGGAGACGCTCAAACTGACGGCGACGCTCCTCTCTCAATGTGATAGGCAGAAACTTCTCTATGAAGAGCTGAGAGAACTGGTGCCAAGTAAGAGCAGGCAACCCAGCTGGTCTGGTTAACAAGTAATCTCTCCACCATTTTTTGGCGGAATCAGTCATCTAAAATGCAGTAAAATCTACCCCATTGGTCTCCACTATACCTATGTTCCATAGAACCTCGTGACAGCTGTCAAGATACTCCTGGGGATCCTCTGAAGGAGCACCACTAAAGCAAACAAGAAAGATCTTGGTAAACCTGTCCAATCTCCATAAAGCCTCAGAAGACATAGCTGGCCCATCTCCGATCTGGGCCACACTCTCCATAAGGCCCACCAAACGGACCAAAGNCTCTATCTAAGGCTCCACTACTGGGGCTGCTGCTCGGGACCTAGGCTGAGCCCCGCCCCTGCCTCGGCCTCTGGCACGGCCTCGGCTTCGACCTCTGGCTGCTGCTCAGCTAAGGAAGCGGTACGTGTTCTCGCCATCTGCGAGAGAATAAGAGTAGAAGAGTTCAATTAGTATTGAGAAAGTAAAATCGCACGACAGAGAAGAATAGTAGTGAAACTTGTTCCTAAACTTCATAGCCTATGGAAGATAAGCACAGACGTCTCCTACCGATCCTCCAGGCTCTACTAAGTTTGCTCGTGAATCGTGAGACCTAGGCAACCTAGTGCTCTGATGCCAACTTGTCATGACCCGAAATGTTTTACCGACGGGACCGTGATGGCGCCTAACATTTCACTTGCTAGGCAAGCCAACGTTAGAGAATCATTAAACAAATTCCTCATTCCCATTCAGTAATTAACAATAATTAACTAAGATGAAATATAATAAGTATGGAATATCATAAAACTATATTAATTACTACCACCCAGATCTGGAGTCACAATTCACGAGCATTCTAGAATTTACTACAAGTAATAGTCTGAAGAAATACAACTGTCTGAATGAAAGAAACAGTATAACAGAAAAGATAGACGAGAACTTCAAGGTCTGTGAACGCCGACAGATCTACCTTGAGTCTCCGGACAGCGGACCAATAGCAAAATCTCGATCAACCCGAGCCGGTATCAAAATCTGCACAGAAAGTGCAGAGTGCAGTATCAGTACAACCGACCCCATGTACTGGTAAGTGTCGAGCCTAACCTCGACGAAGTAGTGACGAGGCTAAGGCAAGGCACCTACAAATCAACCTGTACAATTTAACAGTGTATATACAAATAATAGAAATGAAGAACTAAACAGGAAATGTCGGGAGGGGAACATACTGAGGGGAATACAAGATAAAGAACTACGACAGAATGATCACTGGAGCAGTCAATATACAACGAATCAACAAGAATAGTGAATACAGTAAGAAAATATGCACTGCATCACCCTTCGTGCTTTTACTCTCAATCTCACCATAAAAGTAATAGAAACGACAAAGGCATCACTCTCATATCATGGCAGGACATCACCCTTCGTGCATTAACACTCACAATATGGCACGACATCACCCTTCATGCATTAATACTCATAATATGGCACGACATCACCCTTCGTGCATTAACACTCACAATATGGCATGGCATCACCTTTCGTGCATTAATACTCACAATATGGCACGACATCACCCTTCGTGCATTAACACTCTCCCTTACCATAATGCAATGCATAAATAACTACAGGGAGATAGAATAACAAGTAAAAATCTTACTTCTACATTTGGTTCCATAATATCAATCTCAACTTTGAATAACAACTCAATTGTCACCAGAAAATTCGTAAACATGATAAGAACGATAAATTGAACAACACTAGTATAACACGTAGCAATTAGGTATAGGAATGAGACAATATAAGAAAAACAGAGAAACATGAAAAACAGATAAATTGGCTGTGCATAAGTACTCGTCACCTCACATATACGCCGCTCACATGGATTTCACTTAACAACTAATCTAAGGTTCCTAATTCCCTCAAGTCAGGGTTAGACACAACTTACCTCGTTCCGAAGGCCACTTAATTCTCAATCACAGTTTTTCCTTTGGAATTCACCTCCAAACCACTTGTATCTTTTCAAAAATGACTCAATAATATCAAATATTGCTAAAAGAATCAATTATATTGCCTAAATTAAATTTCCCAAATTTTCCTCCAAAAAGTCAAAATATCGACCCCGGGCCTGCTTGGTCAAAACCCGAGGTTCAGACCAAAATCCATTTACCCATTCATCCCCGAGCCCAAATATATAATTGGTTTTGGAATCCGACCTAAAATTAAGGTCTAAATCCCCAAATTTTCTAAATTCCTAGTTTCTACACTAACCCCTAATTCTACCATGAAAACATTAGATTTTAGGTTAAAAATTCAAGAAATATAATGGGTAATTAAAATAAAATGGTTTAGAATTACTTACGAACACTTTGGGGAAGAAACGACTCTTGAAAAATCGCCTCACACCGTTTGGTTTTTGAGAAAAATAAATTTTTGGCTAAATCCCGTGTTTGGATTTTGTTAAGTGCTGGGCGACAGTGTTCCTCGTGTTCACGAGAGCACTGTCGCGTTCACGAGAGCATTATCACGTTCGCGAAGAGTATAGGCTGCCAAGCTTTCGCGTTCGCGAGACAATGCTCGCGTTCGCGTAAGCTTCCCTTCCCTGGTCTTCGCGTTTGCGAGACAGTGTTCGCGATGAAGAAAAGGCTGACTCCCCCTCCCTAGTGCCTAACACTATGCGTTCGCGATGGGCTACGCGAACGCCCCCATCGCTTCGCGTTCGCGAAGAAGAAATCTCTGCCTCATCAGTTTACTCTTCGCGTTCGCGAGAGGGCCTTCGCGGACGCGAAGAAGGACATGCCAAAACCCACACTCTGCAGAAAAAATCAGATTTTCAAAGTCCAAAATATTCCGCGGCCTATCCGAAACTCACCCGAGCCCTCGGGGCTCCAAACCAAACATGCACACAAGTCTAAAACATCATACAAACCTGCTATCGTGATCAAATCACCAAAATAACACCTAGAACTACGAATTTAGCACCAAATCAAATACAATTCTCAAGAACACTTTAAAATTTCTATTTTCTCAACTAGACGTCCGAATCATGTCAAATCAACTCCGTTTCTCACCAAATTTTACAGACATGTCTTAAATATCATAATGAATATGTACCGGGCTTCGAAAATAAAATATGGACCCGATACTAATAATGCCAAATATCAATCAATTCTTAAAAACAAATAATTTTCAAACTTTTAATTTTCATAACAAATTCATAACTCAAGGTAGGGACCTCCGAATTCGATTCCGGGCATACGTCCAGGTCCCATAATTTGATACGGATCTAGCGGGACTGTCAAAGTACTGATCCGGGACCGTTTATCAAAAATATTGATCGGAGTCAACTAAAATTAACTTTTAAGGAAAAAATTCTTATTTTCACTAGCTTTCAACATAAAAGTTTTCGGAAACATGCCCGGACTGTGCACGTAAATCGAGAAGGGTAAAAATAAGATTTTTAAGGTTTAAGAGCGCATATTCGAATTATAAAATATAAGATGACCTTTTGGGTCATCACATGTAAGGCATTTTCCGATTCCCGTGGTTCTAGTACGATCGCTTTATTGACTAAAACTGGCTTGAATTAATTTTGAATAAACTCTGATTTATTGATTTTCATGTTTTATCTATCCGCTTTTAAATATTAAAATATAAAATTATCTTTAAAATGAATCACGTGTGTGAATCAGATTTGTTTATTGTGTCAAAATTACGTCATGCGTACGTGTACACAATTAATAATAGTTTATTATAAGATTATTTTGGCCAAAGTTGTGCGAACACATACTTCAATTTTAATTCTGGAAATCACAATTATGTCACGCGAACCTGTACACAATCACGATTGAGCATTAAGCATTTTAAACATAACTAATATTTAGCAAATCAAATATTAAACTAATATTTAGCAAATCAAACAAAATTCACAATTGAGCATTTTAAACAAACAGATTATATGCAATATCAATAACATAACTAAGAAAAATGTAAACTAAGACGAGACAAAATAAATAAAACAAAGCAATAAAAACTACGGATTCATGAACTTCTATTGCGGCTCACTACATTCGATCATGGAAATATGCAGCATATTGATGTCAACTTAACCAAGTGACAAGATAAAAAGGAACTGACATTCACTGTTGCCAAATACTTTTTAATATATTGATAAAAACAAACTTGTATAACAGCTCGGAATCGGAACAATACCGTCAACCTCAACAGATCCTCAAACTCGAACAAGAATACCTTGTCATTGAATGGCTTATAGACTGGTTTTAGGTGTTGGAACAACTATTTTTGGTTGGTTTCTTGCAGCCACTGCTGCTGCATATTTTCCCAACTGTTGCAGCTGATTCTTTGATGGGAATGAGCTGGGTTGGAGCTGATTTTTGCAGCTATTTTCTGGTGGTTTTAAGGTTATTTTAATGGAGTTTTACATGGTTTTGGGGCTGGTTTCGGATATAGCTTTGGCTGGAATTTTGGTCGTGTTTTTTTTGGAAGAGATCCGGTTATGGCTGCCCCCTTTTTTTGGGTTCAGGAAGACCCCTTCCCCTCCTTTGTGTGTGTGCATTTACGTGAAGGAAAAATGAGAATATGTGGGTTGTGAGCGGGGGACAAGCATGGGGGACAAGGAGTGAGGACAAATTGTGGGTGGACAAAGAGTTGGGGCAAGAAAAAATTGAGTGGGGACACGCGCGGAAAAATGGGAGCGGAAAACATAGAGTGAGAATGAGGTATTGGTGAGATGAGTGAAAAAAATTCAAATACGGTAAAAAATTAGGTGTTCATAGAGATATATGTTACTTTCCTCGGTCCATACTAAATAGGCTTTTGGCCTTTTTATTTTGTTTCAAAATGTCTTTTTTTGTACATATATTCAAGAATGAATTAACTTTAGTTATTCAAATTTGCCATTATTTAAATATCTCAATGTGTCAAGTTAATAATATGCAAATTTTAATTAAGGGTAATTTATTAAAATACTTATTTATATTCTAGTAGTTATTATTTTCATAAGAGGTATGCCAAAAGCCAAAAAGTCACTCATTGTGGACTAGAAAGAGTACTAGAAAGTCTCTAGGGAAATGTAATTATGTAATTATCTGTTTCTCACATACTAAGGAAATAATGAAGGCCGAATCTGGCTATAGTTTTCAGTTTTCACGAATCCTCTAAAATAGAAATTATACTCCCTCCGGTTTATTTTAATTGATTTTTTTGGTTATTTTATCACATATTAAAGAATTCATCTTTTAACATTAATTAACAATAAAATTGACTATATTAACCTTAATTTTTCCATTGAAACTATAACAAATACTCCTAGTCTCTTCTTTACTCTAAATGTAACTTGGGAAAAATGAAGTTAATTCGATATTTAAAAAAGCTTATTATTGTGGACCCCCCAAAAAAATAAAAAAACTAATTAAAGTGGAACGGAGAGGATAACTTGTAAGTACTGCAATTTTCTTAATTTGATCATTGATTTGTCTTTACGGAAGGTTGAGCATAATTAATAAGGACTTTCATGATCGCATGATGTCTGATTCATCCATTTTTTTCCAGGTGGTTGTATATAATCATCGAGCTTGAAATTTTGAATACATCTGAATTATTCAATTACATTACTTAAAAAATTAATATCATTTAATTTTTTAAGAAATATAATTTGATTGGCTATAGTTAATAGATCACTTGTTTGTTTGTACTGTGCCGTGTTCGTAATTAATTAGCTTTTAATTAATATTGCACTTCCCAATCACGACGACACAGAACATGCTTAAATAATTTACTCCAAAACATAAACATTATTTTTGCATATTCTTAAGTTCGAATAACAAACGCGAAATCGTACTGGAAGATAAGGAGAAAAATGAAAAAAAAGTATACGTCGTTTTCTTTTCCTAAAAACATTCGTTGAATCATGAATGAGAGAAATATTGTGGACTCACCGACCAATGGATGTGAAACCATCGTACTATTTTTTCCCCCTAAAAATCATCGTATAATAATATTCATTGAGTGAGATATATATATATATATATATATATATATATATATATACACACACATACATATGTATCTCCCTATATGTCCTAATATATATTTTGCTATATCCATCTGTGGGGTATTTTTATTCGTCATTCTTAGGTAATTTGTTAGTTTTAGTTATCATACATAAATATTACTTTTTGAATTCATACATATATAGGGTAAAATATGCTATGACACGTGGCCACCAAAAAGAGAGACACGTGGAACCAAGACGGGGGATGGCCATGACCAAAGGGAACTGTTTCTTTTGTCACCAGAAAGAATAATGCTCATAGAGATGTGATAAATACTCTTCGTCCGGTAGCATTTAATAGAGAATATTCCGGGGCATTAAGAATGATTGCCTGTTACAGAAAATTTAGCATTTATGTTCACCATTACATCTTCATCAATGACCCTCATAATTGACATTAAAGAGGGACACGATCCTAGGACCTGCTTCCCTAGACGTAGCTATAAATAGTAAGCTTAGTTATCATTGTAGAGGACACAAATTTTCTGACAAACTTATGCTACATTCTATTCAACGCATAATACAATCATATCTTCTTATTTTTTTGATTTCATTGCTGCTGTGCCCGAAGTGCGTTGCTCTAGTGGTGAGCACCCTCCACTTCAAACCAAGAGGTTGTGAGTTCGAGTCACCCTAAGAGCAAGGTGGAGAGTTCTTGGAGGGAGGTAACCGAGGGTTTATCGGAAACAACCTCTCTACCCTCCCCAGACCCCACTAGGGGTAAGGTCTGCGTATACACTACCCTCCTTAGACCCCACTAGTGAGATTATACTGGGTTGTTGTTTTTGTTGTTGTGCCCGGAAACTCTGTTCCCACAACTGCTGTTTCTGTTATTTCGTCTCCATCTCAAGACTAAGCTAAGTATTGCATAATCTTCAATTATTTTATTATTTCAGGATCAAATTAATTTATTTGTCTAGAAATAACATATAGATTCAACTGTACCGTTTTACGGGTAAACAGTTTGGCGCCCACCGTGGGGCCTTGACAGTCGTGCAACTAAATTGACCCTTGCCTTTATTACTAATGTGTTTTGATTATTTTGTCTTAGAAAAAAACATAAGAAATGACAGATAACGCTGTTAACAACACACACTCTCGAGATTCGAGGGGATCAACGTCATTTTGAGGACTCAATCAGTAACAACCACAATGAGGGGAATGACGCCACACCGGTGCATGCCAGGCAATATCCTCGATATGTTCGGGAGACAACTCCCAATGATGCTGAGGAGGAATATATTGTTGATGCGGTAAGGGTCTTGCAAGAGCAACAAGTGATCATTCTAGGCCACCTCATGCACCAGGATAAGGTTATGATGGAGTTGAAGTAGACACTATCGAGGGATTCAAATAATGCGAATAGACGAGATATGATTCCTCCCAGTGCTCCCGCAAATCAAACAATGCAGAGGGTCTACAACAACACTCATAAGGGCGAAGTTGGCTCTGATGGGGCTGGGGGGAGCAGATCCGGCCTCAATAACGAGAACAATCCTCTCAAGAATAAACTATTACGGTTTATAAGGGAAGTGAACGCCTGCATGAACCAAATCCCGGGTGCGCCACCAGTGCTGAAAGGCCCGAACTCAAAGGATTATACTCAATTGTCATACAAGCTAATTGCAGCACCAGAATTAATCTCGAATCGGCTCAAAATGCCCGATGTGAAAAAGTATGACGAAAATTCAGACCCTCAAGAGCACATTACCACCTACACAATAACAGTGAAAGGAAATGATTTAGCTCCTCACGAAATTGAATCTATTTTGCTGAAGAAATTTGGAGAAACTCTCACGAGGGAAACCTTGACGTGGTATTCACTGTTCCCCAATCATTCCATAGACTCCTTTGAGATGCTCGCGGACTCTTTCATCAAGGCTCAAGTCGGGGCAGCCAAAAAAGTACAGGCCCGAAAGGCCGACATATTCAGGATTGCGCAAGGAGAGTCCGAGTTACTACGAGAATTTGATACCCAATTCTAGTAGGAGAGAATGTTGCTCCTAGATTTCTCGGATGAATGGGCGGCTGAAGCATTCACCAAGGGATTGAATCCGAGAAGTTCAGATGATTCCCGGAAACTGAAGGAAAGCTTGCTTGAGTTTCAAGCAACGGCTTGGGCGGATGCCCACAACTGGTACGAGTCAAAGATAAGGATCGAAGATGATCATGTTGGTTTTCCATCGTCGACCAAAGGACTGGAGAAGAACAAAGAAAAATCAAAACAACGATTACGACATGGACATACAGACTTTGAGGGGCCAGTTTTTGCCCTATGAACAGATCAAAGTTCGCGGCAGAGACTTCCGAACAGTGGATAGGTTCGCCGTTAACAGAAGGACTGATCGCGGTCGGAACAATAGATCACTGCAGGATAAAGAAGCGTCAGGGTCACAAGATCCTTCTTACCCCAAGATAACGGAATACAACTTCAACGTTAGTATAGTGGAGTTGCTGTTAGCCACGAGAAATATTAAAGAAGAACGATTCCTAAAGCCAATGAGATCTGATCCCAGCCAGAGGGATCCCAACTTATGGTGTGAATACCATAGGATGAATGGCCACCAGACAGGGGACTGTCGACACCTCAGGGAAGAAGTGGCAACATTATTGAATAATGGTCACCAAAGAGAATTCTTGAGTGACTGAGCTAAAAATAATTATGATCGTAACCGGGATAATGCGGAACCCTCGAAAGAAGGAGAAGATCCCCTACGCAAAACGATCAACATGATCTTCGTAGGGAACGAGATCAACAAGGTCACCTTTTTGGCAGCAAAAAAGACGAAAGTATCAATAACCCATAGCAAAAGGCTCCGGGAAGACGATATCACTTTTACGGAGGAGGACACAGACGGATTACTGCTACCACACAACGACGCACTGGTAATTTCTTTAAATATGCTAGATTTTAAGATTAAACGTGTTCGAGTGAATCCAGAAAGTTCGGCTAATATCATACAATGGAGAGTACTGGAACTCACCGGAAGCATTATTTCGACCACAAAGCTCCTAGCCAGAACCTTGTGAGCGTGATAACCTGAGGAGAAATTTTATTACTCACAAACGTCGAAGGAGTAATGAAAATAACTCTCTTCAAAGTGATAGATGGTGATATGGGATATGTCACAATTTCTCACAATTAAGATTGCGACAGTTAGATAAATGTGCCGGTAGGAGGTAGGTAACAAGTCAACTCTTGTTATCTGGTCATGAATGAAGTCATTAAGAGTCAAGATTGCCTCATATTTAAATTTCAGCCCGAGCAAGGTAAAAATATTATGTGGTTTCTTCCCATCAGCGAAAGTGAAGGTAAAAATATTAAGTGGTTTCTTCCCATGTGTCTAAATCATGGTAGATTGATTTACTTGATACCTACGTTAGTACATAAGAGGTAGCAAGTACCTTCTGAAACAAGCCTAGATGTATGCAAATTGGCCCGAAACCAGGATTATAAAAACGAAGATAAATTCTTCAACTCATGCAATCATAGTTAGTAGTTCAGCACATGTAATTAATAATAGAGGCATTCTTGAGTACTTAGCTTAGTTGATCATGATATAAGTAATCGCAATTTGTTCTCTTCTTACTAACAACAGAAACTTGATAAAATGGAAAGATAACCTCTTTTGGTCGTCGTCATTTGATTATCACAAGATATTACTCCTTTCCAAAGGATTATGATTTTTGTTTCTTGTGATTACCTCTTTTACTTGTCGAGTTCCTTTTTTTGGAAAAATAAACAGAATTTTCTATCCGATAATTTTTTTTATAATTAAATTACACGCCTTCCTTATAATTTCAAATATTACACAAATTAGTATCCAATTGTTTTCATTGTTTTATGTAAGGAAACTATATGTCATAATCAGAACCGGACCTGCGTTGGAGTTAGAGAGACACGGGAATCCGTTAGCTTCACAAAAACCTTTTATATATATATATATATATATCTATATATATATATATATGGCCCCCACAAATTTAAAAGCCGAACGGGACAATTGGTTTAGTGGAGTGCTCAGTACTTGGTTGATCTAGGTTTGAAACCCTACTTCAGTAATTAGCTTTTTTCCCCTTGTTTATACTTTGTAGCCAACTTGTTTATCTTTTTCTTTTATCCTTTTCATATCCCTTTCTCAAAATAAGAAGTCCCAAACAGCAGCTTCTCGCTCCACACATAGAAAATACAAACCCTTCTATTACAGTAATTCTTCAATAATCACTTCAATAAAGTAGCGAGCACCCCTCAACTTCGACTCTGTGACGATGATTGAGAGTTTGAGTGTGACGATCCGATATGAGTGTTCTAAGACCTTACGTAGATTTATTTGATGGTTTATGTCATGACTCCAATTCTCCCTCCGTAGGGTGTCGCGATGACACCTAATATCGACGACTAGGTAAGCCTAACAGATAATAATAATTTGGCAGAAACAATTATTAAAATACTAAAACAAAGCTGAATAACTGATATACTCCTCCGAAACCAAGCGAAATCTCATCAATACACTTCCCAAAACCGGTGGGACCAAGTCATAAGCTTTATAGAGTAAATCTAGAATATCTAATACATCACTGTCTAAAAGAAATACAACAGAAAGTAAAATACGGAAGATGACTCCAAGGCTTGTGGATGCCGAGCAGGCATACCTTGAAGTTTCCGTAAGGCAGCTACAAATGATGTGTAACGAACGACACAAGCATACGTACCTGGATCAGCACAAAACTTGTACAAAGCATAGTATGAGTACACCACAATGGTACTAAGTAAGTATCAAGCCTAACCTCGATAGAGTAGTGACGAGACCAGGTCAAGACACCTGCTAGGATATAAATAAACAGTATGAAAATGTAATAAGGGTAATAAAGAAAAGTGGTGTCACGACCCCAATTTTCATCTGTAGGATGTCGTGATGGCACCTAGTCTCTAAGACTAGGTAAGCCAAACATACATGCAGAATATATAAAACTCTCAAATAGCTCAACAAACTATCATAAAAGAACTCCGCAACCTAATTGAAACAAACCCCCAAAATCTACAGATATCAAGTCACAAGCTCTACAATCGTATACCGAATATCCCTATACAATAGTATCTATAATAAACAAATGAAGTAGAACTACATAAAAGGGTGACTATGAGGCCTGCGGATGCCGACAGGTATACCTTGAAGTCCCCAAATCCAAACTCAACTCACTCATGCTTGGGCTGGTAAGAGGTACCTGGATCTGCATAAAAAGATGTGCAGAAGCGTAGCATGAGTATACCACAACGGTACCCAGTAACTGCCAAGCCTAACCTCGGTAGAGTAGTGACGAGGTCAGGTCAAGTCCCTACTGGAATAAATAAGAAAATTGAATATGTATATATGACAGTGTGATAATGATAAACAATGAAAATGAGACAATGACGAGATATACCAAGAATAGCTATACTGAACTAAGGCAAAAAAGGCATCGCGAAAGAAAACAAGGAATAATATGCTAAGGAAATACAGAAACCAAAATAACAAGTGATGTAATAGAAAAGTATCAATAAGAATCACTACCGAGGTACCGCCTCGTATTCTCATATCACAAAACAATTCACAATGTTTCCTTATATCACAACGGGAAAATCATTTTACCCAAAATAACTTCCCGCATTTTAGCCCACCTTATCATACCACGTGACTTCAAGTAGTTTTTCTACTACCAACATGCGTATCAAGCCCAATTTATCTCACTACATGCGTTTAAACCCTAATCCGTATACCACTGCATGCGTATCAATATCACAACGTATCATAAATCACACCTCAAAGTCTCAATATCACAATTTACAAAGAAGTCAACAATAATAGTTTTTCCACAATAATTAACCTATGTTTCAAAAAATTTGTACAAGAGTCTCAACAATAACAACCGAGAATGAATAACTCAACAAGAATAGTATTTCGACAATTTACAGCTTTTCCTCAATGTGAATCACGACCTTTATAACTAAATACCAAATTCAACAATAAGAAATTCTAAGAAATAATGACTTCAAGTTAGGAACTCAACGGTTAATTAATGAATAAAGAATAGAGGAAAACAATAACTTCAACTAAACATGTAAAGACAATTAGCAAGTAAGAGTTAAGACAAGTATTAAAGATAAAAAGTAGAGCATGTGAATATAGATTGATGATGATGAAGATGATATATTTTGGCGACTCAATTAAAGGCATAAAAGGAAACTACATAGATAGAACCGATAAATTACCACATTTAACCTGTGTACACACTCGTCACCTTGCGTGCAAATCTTCCACATATCACAATTAACACAAAACAACACCAATCCTAAGGGGAATCTAGCCAACTTCGGATGGCTCGAATCTAGCCAAAACAACTTCATAAAATAAATACAAACTATAGGAAGTTATCACGAACAATAAAGTTGCAATCTTTCAAGAGAAACAAAAAGTGAACGCAAAATGTCAACCCTGGTCCCGCATCTCGGAACCTGACCAAAATTGCAAAATCCGAACACCTATTACATAACGAGTCCAACCATACAAGAATTACTCAAATCCGACTTTAAATCGCCTTCGAAATCCCCAAAATTTAGTTTAAGAAGTTTTAAAAAATTTTCCCAAATTTTCAACCCTAAATCACTAATTAATCGACAAAATGTCGAAGGATTCATGTAACATAGCAAAATCTGAGTTAGAATCACTTACCCCGATGATTTCCTTGAATCTCCCTCGAAACATCACCACAAACCGAGCTCTCTAGGTCCAAAAATGAAAATAAGATGAAACCCTCATTTGAAATTCTTTTAACACTGTTGCCCAACAATTTTATGAAAAATCCATCGCAGTTGTGGCTCCCACTAAGATAAGAGAATTGCGCTTCTACAGACCAAATCGCACACCTGCGCCATCGCACTTGCGTACGCGCTCCTGCGACCCCAGGGCTGGCTAGCCCTTTCCACTTCTACGATGCTCCTCTTGCACCAGCGAGTTCCCTTCTGCAGATAAACGACCACAACTACGGTCAAAGCTTTCCAACCCAACCCAATATTCACTTCTGTGGCTCGAAGGCCGCTTCTGCGGTTCCGCACCTGCGGCCCAAAGTGCGCATGTTCGATTGCACCAGAACCTCAGCACCTTCAACACATCACCCAAGTCCAAAATGACCTAATTTCAATCTGACTCACCCCCGGAACTCCCGTTCGAGTATAACTTCAAGTTCCAAAATACATAACGGACCTACTCGAGGCCTAAAATTATATCAACAATGATTCTACGAATCACAACCCAATTCAAGCCTATTGAAACTATGAACGTTCGACTTTCGAAACTAACGCCGATTCATAACATAACAACTTCGATTGACATTACATTTTGCACACAAGTCATAATTGACACAACAAACGTATTCCAACTTCCAGAATTAGAATCCGACACCGATATCAATAAAGTCAACTCCCGGTCAAACTCCTCAATCTTCCAAACCTTCAACTTTCTAACTTTCGCCAATTCAAGCCGAAACGACCTACAAACCTCAAAATCAATAGCCGGACACGCTCCTAAGTCCAAAATTGCCATACATAAAAGTCAAAATACCATTTCGTAGTCATCTACATAAAAGTCAAACTACGACCAACTCTTCCAACTCAAATTTCCAACCTTGGGACTAGGTGTCCCATTTCATTCCGAAACTTACTCGAACCATAAAAAAGCACCACTGGCAAGTCCCATAACAACAATACAACATAGAGGACGCAATAAATAGGGGAAAAGGCTAAAATACTCTAAACGGCCGGCCGAGTCGTTACATCCTCACTCTTTTAAAATAAATGTTCGTCTTCGAACGAGTATAAATACATGCCTAATGTGTCAAAAAGATGAGGATAACAGCTAAGCATATCACGCTCGGTCCCCCAAGTCAGTTCCTCGACTGGTTGACCCCTCCACTAAACCTTCACTGAAGCGATGTTCTTCGACCTCAACTTTCTGACCCGTCTGTCCAAGATGGCCACCAGCTCCTCAACATAAGACAAATCCTTGTCCAACTGGACTGAGCTGAAATCCATCACATGAGATGGATCACCATGATACTTCTGAAACATAAAAACATGGAATACTGAATGAATTGCAGTTAGACTAGGTGGCAACGTAAGATTGTAAGTCACCTCACCAATCCTCTCAAGAATTTCAAAAGGTCTGATATAACTAGGGCTCAACTTGACCTTTTTCCTGAACCTCATAACACCCTTCATGGGCGAAATTTGGAGCAAGACCTTCTCTCCAACCATGAATACAATATCGTGAACCTTTCGATCCGCATAACTCTTTTATCTAGATTGGGCTATACGAAGTTGATCCTAAATTAGCTTAACCTTTTCCAAAGCATCATGTACCAAGTAAGTACCCAATAGCCTAGCCGCACCCGGCTCAAACAAATCCACCGGAGTCCGTCACCGCCTCCCATACAGGGCCTCATATGGAGCCATCTGAATACTCGATTTAGAGTCGTTATTGTAGGCAAAGTCTACAAGCGACATGAACTGATCCCAAGAACCCCCGAACTCCATAACACATGCATGAAGCATATACTCCAATATTTAAATAGTGCGCTTGAACTGTCCGTCCATCCGAGGGTGGAATTCTATACTCAACTCAACCCGTGTGCCTAACTCATGCTGTACGGCCTTCCAGAATCATGATGTAAACTGCATACCCTGATCAGAGATGATGGATACCGGCACTCCATGAAGTCGAACAATCTTGCGAATATTGACCTGAGCCAGCTGCTCTGAAGAATAAGTAGTCACCACTGGAATAAAATGATCTGACTTGGTCAACCTATCCAAAATTTACCATACTACGTTAAACCTCTTCTATGTCCGTGGGAGCCTGACAACGATATCCATGGTAACTCACTCCCATTTCCACTCAAGAATCTCAAGACTTTGAAGAAACCCATCTGGCCGCTGATGCTCATACTTCACCTGCTAATAATTTAGACATCGAGCTACATACTCCACTATGTCTTTCTTCATCTTCCTCCACCAATATTGCTACCTCAAGTCCTGGTATATCTTAGCGTCTCCCGGATGAATGGAGTACCGCGAACTATGGGCCTCCTGAAAAATCAACTCAAGTAACCCATCCATATTGGGCACACATAGCCGACCCTACATCCGTAGCACACCGTTATTCCCAAAAGTAACCTCCTTGGAATCTCCATGCTGAACCGTGTCCTTGAGGACAAGCAAATAAGGGTCGTCATACTAACGTTCTCTATACAGAAGACCGAGAAATCACGCAAGCCATAACTTGACTCGAATCCGAAACATCCAATCTAGCAAACTGGTTGGCCAAGGCCTGAACATCAAATGATAATGGCCTCTGCGCTACCAATAGATATGCTAAGCTGCCCAAGATCTCTGCCTTTCGACTCAAGGCAACGGCTACCACATTGTCCTTCCCGGGATGATACCGAATGGTGATATCATAGTCCTTAAGAAACTCTAACCATCTCCACTGCCTCAAGTTAAGATCCTCCTGCTTGAACAGATGCTGTAGACTCCGGTGATCTGTATAGACCATACAAGGGACACCATACAAGTAGTTCCGCCAAATCTTCAAGGCATGAACAATGGCTGCTAATTCCAGGTCATTGACATGATAATTCTTATCATGCACCATCATCTATCTAGACACGTGGGCAATAACCCTGCCATCTTGCATCAACACCGCGCCGATGCATCACAGTACACAATGTAAGACCCCAAACCCGTAGGAAACACCAACATTAGGGCTGTAGTTAAAGTAGTCTTGAGCTTTTGAAAGCTCTTCTCACACTCCTCGGTCCATCTGAACGGAGCACCCTTCTGGGTTAACCTGGTCATATGTGCAGCAACAAATGAGAAACCCTTTACAAAATAATGGTAATACCCCGTTAAACCAAGAAAACTATGGATCTCAGTAGCTGACGATAACCTGGGCCAACTCTACACTGCTTTAATCTTCTTCGGATTTACCTTGATCCCCTCACTCAACACCATATGACCTGAAAATACCACCGAGATATCGTCAATAAATACAATGGCAAATGAGTCAAGATAGGGTTGGAATACACTATTCATCAAGTTCATGAATGCTGCTGGGGCATTGGTAAGCCCAAATGACATCACAAGGAACTCGTAATGACCATACCGAGTCCTAAAGGCAGTCTTCAGAATATCCGGATCTCAAATCTTCAGCTGATGATAGGCTTACTGCAAATCAATCTTGGAGAACACCATGGCACCTAGTAGCTAATCAAATAAGTCATCAATACGTGATAATGGATACCTGTTCTTCACTGTAACTTGTTCAACTGACGATTATCAATACACATGTGCATAGAACCATCTTTCTTCTTTACAAACAAGACCGGAGCACCCCAAGGTGACACACTAGGCCAAATGAACCCTTATCAAGCAACGTTTGCAAATGCTCCTTTAAGTCCTTCAACTCTATTTGGGCTATATGATATGGTGGAATAGAAATGGGTAGAGTGCCCGATAACAAGTCAATACCAAAATCGAAATCCCTATTGGACGGCATGCCTGGGAGATCCACCGGAAATATATCTGGATAATCTCTCGCTATCAGAACTGACTCAATGGTAAGAGTATATAAACTGACATCCTCCAGAAAGGCTAGATATTCGTCACACCCCTTTCCAACCATCTGATATGCCTTAAGGAAAGATACCACCCTGCTAGGAACATAATCGAAGTCCACTCCAACCGCGAAAAACTTGGCATAGGCAATGTCACCATCTTGGTGTGACAATCGAAAATAACATTATAGGGCGACAACCAGTCCATGCCTAAAATAACTTCAAAATCTACCGTACTGAGCAGAAATAGATCAACTCTGGTCTCAAAACTACCAAGAACAACTAAACATGACCGATACACATGGTCAACAAAAGTAAAATCTCCCATATGCGTGGACACATTGATAGGAGAACTCTAAGAATCACAGAATATACCCAAATACGGAGCAAAGTAAGATGATACATATGAATAAGTGGATCTTGAATCAAATAAGACCGATGGATCTCTATGACAAATTATAACGATACCTGTGATAACCGAGTCTGATGCAATCGCCTCCGTCGTACTCGAAAGAGTATAACATCTTGCTTGGCCTCCACCTATAGGGCGACCCCTACCTGATTGACCTCCACCCTTAGCTGGTTGTGCAGGTGGAGCGGCAACTAGTATGGTAACCATGGCCGGAGAAGTTCGAAGACTATATGGAATACGTGGAACCTGAGTAGTCTATGGAGGTGCACCCCTACTTAGTCTGGGGTACTCCCTCACCATATGACGAGTATCACTACACTCAAAACAATCTCTCGGAGGACGTAGCTACTGAAAATGATTCGGTCCTGGCTGGCTGGACTGATCATTGAAAGTTCCCCATGCAGCAGGTGCACTAGACAGTGGCTGTGTATAATGGGAAACTTGAGACATGGAGTAGCTGGAGTACCACTGGAAGCTGGAAGTGCTGAATGAACTGGACGACTCACATAGCCTCTACCATGACGAGCTGCAATTGGGGCACAAACACCACTATATGTGCCGGAATCTATAGCCTCCATGTATTCTCTCTCTCGGCCCCGCATACCCTCTAATCTACGTGCGATCTCTACCACCTGCTGTTATGGAGTATCAATCTCCAACTCTCGAGCTATGTTGAATCTAATACCATAGTTGAGCCCTTCGATAAATTGACAGACTCGCTCTTTGACTGTGGAAATCAGGGCGAGTGCATGCCTGGAAAACTCATAGAATCTGACAACATACTCTGATACCATCATAGAACCCTGGCGCAACTGCTCAAAATCCGCGCGCTATGCATCCCGAAGACTCTGAGGAACAAAATCTCTCAGGAACATATCTGAAAATTGTGCCCAGATGAGTGAGGCTGCCTCGGTGGTGCTACCCTCCTTATAAGCCTGCCACTACTGGTATGCGGGTCCCAACAGTTGGAAAGTAGTGAAAGCAACCCTGCTTTTCTCCACTGTACCCATAGTACGGAGAATATGCTGGTACTTCTATAGAAAGCCCTATGCATCCTCTATAGCTAGGCCACTGAATGTAGGAGGGTGACACTTGTTGTACCTCTCGAATATGAGCTGCTCCTCCTCGGACACTGTTGCCTTAAGTCGGGGTTGAACTGGGACAACCGGGGTGCACTGGTATAACCTTTGGGACCTAGTTAGCATGGACCCGCTGCTGTAGGGTATGGGCTGTGGGAGTCTGTGCTCCTCCCTAGCCTGAGATGTGGCTAGTGCAAGTGGAATCAAACCTTCCTGAGCTAGAGTACAAAACATGCTCAGGAACTAGGCGAGAGTCTCTTAGAGTGCGGGGGTATTAACAGGCACCTCAGATGCCTTCCCCCTAACTGGAGCTACTGGAGACTCCTCTATTGAAATTCTGGCAGGTTCTCTGGCTACACCACATGACCGTCCTCACCCTCTGCCCCGGTCCCGGCCTCTCGCGGCTCTAGCAGGGGGCACGTGTGTCTGAACGTTTGATTCAGCGGTGCGTGTCCTCACCATCCGTGAAAGAATAAAAAGACATGATTTATAATTTCGAAGTCAACAAATTCACATGATAAGGGATCAAAGAAGAGAAGTTTCCTAACAGTTCCATAGCCCCTCGAAGATAAGTAGAGACGTCTCCATACCGATCCGCGAGACTCTACTAAACCTGCTTATGACTCATAACACCTATGAACCTGGATCTGATACCAACTTGTCACGACCCCAATTTCCCTCCATATGATGTCGTGATGGAACCTTGTCTCTAAGACTAGGTAACCCTAACATACATGCAGAATATAACTGAGATAATGATAAAACTCTCAAATAACTCAACAACTATCATAAAAGAACTCAACAACTCAATAGAAACAAACCTCCAATAACCATTGATATAAAGTGACAAGCTCTACAACAGTATACTGAACATCCTATACAACAATATCTATAAAACAAAAAAGCAAATGAAGTAGAACTAGATAGAGGGTGACTCTGAGGCCTGCGGATACCGGCAGGTATACCTTGAAATCTCCAAATCCGAACTCGATCACTAGTGCTTAGGATGGTAAGAGGTACCTAGATCTGTACAAAAATACATGCAAAAGCGTAGCATGAGTACACCACAACGGTACCTAGTAAGTGTCAAAGCTAGCCTCAGTAGAGTAATGACGAGGTCAGGTCAAGGCCCTACTGGAATAAATAAGAAAATTGAACAGGTATATATGACAGTGTGATAATGATAAACAATGGGAATGATATAATGATGAGATATACCAAGAATAGCTACAATGAACTAAGGAAAATAAGGCATCGCAGAAGAAAACAAGGAATTATATGCCAAGGAAACAAAGCAATCAAAACAACAAGTGATGTAATAGAAAAGTGTAATTAAGAATCACTACCGAGGTACCGACTCGTAGTCTCATATCACGAAATAATTCCCAATCTTTCCTTATATCACTACGGTAGCCTTGCATTTAGTATTGGTAATCATTTTTCCCGAAATAGCTTCCCGCATTTTATCCCACCTTCTCACACCGCGTGTCTTCAAGTAATTTCCCTACTAGCAACATGCGTATCAAGCCCACCTTACCTCACCACATGCATTTCAACCCCAACCCTTGTACCACCTCATGCATATCATTATCACAACGTATCACAAATCGCACCTCAAGTTACCAATATCACAACTTGCCAAAGAAGTAAAAAATAATAGTGTTTCCACAATAATTAGCCCATGGCTCAACCACAATATGTACAAGAGTTTCAATAATAACAACCGAGAATGAATAATTCAACAAGAATAGTATTTTGAAAATTTACAACTTTGTCTCAATAAGAATCACGACCTTTATAATTCAATACCAAATTCAACTATAATATGTTCTAAGAAATAACGACTTCAAGTAAGAAACTTAGCGGTTAAATAATGAATAATGAATAGAGGGAAACAATAACTTCAACCAAACATGTAAAGACAATTAGCAAGTAAGAGTTAAGAAAGTATTAACAATGAAAAGTAAAGCATGCGAGGATAGACAAATGGTGATGAAGATAATATATTATGACCACTCAATTAAAGGCTTGAAAGGAATCTACATAGCTAAAAACGGTCATTTACCACATTTAACCCATGTACACACTTGTCACCTTGCATACACGACTTTCACATATTACAATTAACACAAAACAACACCAATCCTAAGGGATAAGTCCCCCACGCAAAGTTAGGCAAGACACTTACCTCAAAACACGCTAACTCAATCCATTAGTAGGACTTTCCCGCATTTATCCAACTTTGGACGACTCGAATGTTGCCAAAACAACTTCATACAATAAATACAAACTATAAGAAGCTATTTCGAACAATAAAGTTATAATATTTCAAGAGAAAACAAACATTAACTCAAAATGTCAACCCCGATCCCGCGTCTCGAAACCCGACCAAAATTACAAAATTCGAACACCCATTCGATAACGAGTCCAACCATACAAGAATTATTCAAATTCGACTTTAAATCTCCTTCCAAATCCCCAAAATTTAGTTTGAGAAGTTGTACAAATTGTTCCCAAATTTTCAACCTCAAATCACTAATTAATTGACAAAAATGATAAAGGATTCATGTTATATAGCCAAATCCGAGTTAGAATCACTTACCTCGATGATTTCCTTAAAAATTCCTTGATGCATTGCCACAAACCTAGCTCTCTAGGTCCAAAATTAAAAATGAGATAAACCCTTGTTTGAAATTGTTTTATCATTGTTGCCCATCGATTTTCCCTTATGCGACCATTTTAGCCAAATGGTCGCTCCTCAGACCCTGCACCTGTGAAAAATCCATTGCAGGTGCGGTTTACACTAAGAACAGTGAATTGTGCTTTTGCGGACCAAATCGCGCACTTGCGCCATCGCACATGCATAGCATGGGCGCACCTGCGCACGCGCGCCTACGGAGGGTTTCTATTTCTGCAACCCCAGGGCTGGCTAGCCCGTTCCGCTTCTGCGATGCTCCTCTCGCACCAGGGAGTGTGCTTCTGTGAATAAACAACCGCACCTATGGTCAAAGCTTGCCAACACAATGTTCGCTTCTACGGTTGAAGTCCATATTTGCGGTGCCACACTTGCGACCCAAAGTGTGCAGGTGCGATTACCCAAGAACCTCAGCACCTCTAGCATATCACCTAAGTCCCAAATGACCTGATTTTAATTTGACTCACCTTGGGACCCCGGGGACTCCCGACTGACTATACCATTAAGTTTCAAAACACATAACGGACCTACTTGAGTCCTTAAATCACATCATACAACATCGATTCTATGAATCACAACCCAATTCAAGCATATTGAAACTATGAATATCCGACTTCCAAAACTATCTCTGATTCATACCATAACATCTCTAATTGACCTTAAATTTTGCGAACAAGTCATGATTGCCACAATTGACCTATTACAACTTTTGGAATTAGAATTCAACACCGATATCAATAAAGTCAACTCCCGGTCAAACTCCTCAACCTTCCAAACCTTCGACTTCCTAACTTTGGCCAATTCAAGCCAAAACGACCTACGAACCTCCAAAATCAATATCCGGAAATACTCCTAAGTCGAAAATCACCATACAGAGCTATTGGAACCATCTAAACTCTATTCCGGAGTCGTCTACACCAAATTTAATTTATGGTCAACTCTTCCAACTCAAATTCCCAACCTTAGGATTAAGTATCCCATTTCACTTCGAAACTCACCCAAACCATAACCAAACACCCCGACAAGTCCCATGATCACAATACAACATAGAGGAGGCAATAAATAGTGGAACAAGGCTAAAATACTCAAAACGACTATCTGGGTCGTTACCAGCGGAGAAACAACTAATACGAACCAAGATAGTAACATGAACAAATACAGGAAATAAACATGGAACAGATAATGTATAACAATGACTTATAATAATTAAAATCAACAAGGGAAGGGATAACATGAACAATAACTCTAATAATGGAAATCAACAATGAGAGATATAACATGAAGAATAACCTGAAATAATGATAATCAACAATTAGAGAGATAACATGAACAATAACTTCAAATAATGATAGTCAACAATGAAAGAGATGACACCTATCAATTAAAGAGCACCAAGTTCAACTAAAGCATGAGAGCAATTTATCAATTAAAATGTAGAACAAGTGTTAACGAAATCATTTAAGGCATGTAAAGATAAACTAACACAAGTAAGAATAGACTAAATAGGAGAATTTAGAACATGATATGGTATTTCAATTAACGCATGGAAATAGTATAAGTAGGTCAAACACCATGTACTACCCATGTACTCAATCATCACCTTGGGTACACGGATTTTACTTAGTACAATGGACTCAAACAATACAAATTCTGAGGGGTAGTTCCCCCACACAAAGTTAGGCAAGACACTTAGTTTATCTAGGCCAATTCAACACTCAAAAATAGCATTTCACTTAAAATCCGCATGTACACGGCTCAAATCTAACCAAAATCGATTTAATATCGTTAAACAATACTAGGGAATTCATTTGCAATTGATAAAGCTAAGATCTTTATACTTTTCCCAAAAAGCCAACAAAAGTCAACCCGGGGTTCGCCCGGTCAAAACTCGGGTCCAATGGTAGATGTTTTCTATCCATGACCCCACGAGTTCATATATGCGATTAGTTTCAAAATCCGAGTCCAAATCGGCTCTCAAAACTAAATTTCTTATTTTTCAAAAACTTGATAAAAGTATCACAAATGTTCACCTTGATTTAATGATTTGGAAGTTAAAATCTAAGACATGTTGATGGAATATGATTAGAAATAGCTTAGAATCACCTGCCCAAGGTTTGTAGGTGAAAATACGCTTTCCAAATTACCTTCTACCGAGTCTAGAGTTCAAAAATGAGAGAATGAGAAATAAATCGTGACAGTCAGCCCTAATGGTCAGCTGCAATTATTGCAATTGCGATATGGGCTCGCAATTGCGAAGATAATATCATTACAGCAGTGACAGGCATGGGAAGCTCTTCACAAATGCGAAGATGGGTTTGCAATTGTGAACCCTGCTGTCCTCACAATTGAGACAAAAACATCGCAAATGCGAACCTAGCCTAGCTCAGAATTTCTTTGCAAATGCGACCAAGGCATCGCATTTGCGATACCTGTAGGTTCCTTGATATGGTCACAAATGCGACCCTGGTGTTCATAATTGCGACACCATAGGGAACCAGACGTTGTCTTCGTAGAATTTAGTCCAACACACTCCGGAACATGACCAAAACTCATTCGAGCACTCTGGGCTCCAAACCAAACATCCACACAAGTCCAAAATATCATACGAACTTGCTCGCATGGTCAAAATACAAAAATAACATCTAAAACTATGAATCGAACACTAAAATGCATGCATTTCAAAGTAAACTTCAAGAATTTCTAGAATTACAACTAAACATCCGAATCCTATCAAATTAACTCCAAAGGATACCAAATTTTGCGGGCAAGTTCTAAATATCATAATAGACCAATTCTAAGTTTCAAGATCAAATTCCAATCTCAATATCTAAAAGGCAATCTACGGTGAAACCTTTCAACTTCAAATTGCCAAATTTTGTCAATTCAATACCAAATTAACCTACGGACTTCCAAAATCAATTCCAGAAATATGCCCAAGTATTCGAAATCACAAGACAAAGCTATCAGAGCCATAAAAATACAGTTTTGGGACCGTTTTCATGAAAGTCAAAGTTTGGTCAATATTTTCTAATTTAAACCTCTAAGTCAAGAATCAAGGGTCCAAATCAACCCAAAAGAAACTAACCAACCCCGCAAGTCATAACATTATGAACACATACAATACAAGGGGTAACGGGGAGCAATTACACAAAATGACCGATCGGACCGTTACATTCTCCCCTTTTTAAAACAAATATTTAGCCTTGAGCGTGCATAAGGACATACCTGAAGTGGTGAATAGATGAGGATAACGACTCCGCATATCGTGCTCGGTCTCCCAGGTCACCTCCTCGAACAGATTACCCCTCAATTGAACCTTTACTGAAGTAATACTCCTTTATCTCAGTTTTTGGACCTGTCGGTCCAAGATAGCCACATGCTCCTCAATATAAGTCAAATCGTAGTCCAATTGGACTATGCTGAAGTCTAAAAACATGAGACAGATCACCATAATACTTTCAGAGTATAAAGACATGAAATACCGGATGCGTCACAGATAAATTAGGTGGTAAAGCAAGCTTGTAGGCCACCTCGCCAATCTTCTCAAGGATCTCGAAAGGTCCGATATACCTAGGGCTCAACTTTTCCTTCTTCCCAAACCTCATCACACCCTTCATGGGTGAAACCCAGAGCAAGACTCGCTCTTCAACCATGAATGCAACATTGCAAACCTTCTGATCCGCATAATTCTTCTATCTAGATTGGGCTGTACAAAGCTCATCCTCGATTTATCTTGACCTTCTCCAAAGTATCTCAAACCAGATCTATGAAATATAACTTAGCCTCTCCTGGCTTAAACCACCCAATCGGAGAATGACATCGTCTCCCTTATAGAGCCCCATACGAAGTCATCTAAATACTCGATTGGTAGTTGTTGTTGTATACAAACTCCGCAAGTGGCAAGAATTGATTCCACGAACCCCAAAATCCATAACACATGCGCAAAGCATTTCCTCTTATATTTGAATAGTACGCTCGGACTCTCCGTCCGTCTGATGGTGAAATATTGTATGCAACTCAACTTGTGTGCCTAGCTCACACTCTACAACTCTCCTGAAATATGCTGTGAACTGCTTATGTAACAACTCGACCAGTCGTTTTGAGCTATAACTCATCGTTTGGTTGTTTGAGGCCTTGAGTAGCTTCACTCCAGGTATTATGACTTATGAGTGTGGTTGGAATCTTATTTTGGGAAATTCAAAGTTGATTTAGAAAGAAAAATTCTAAATTCGGAAGCTTTAAGTTGGAAAATTTACTAAGGATTGGAATTTTTATAAATGAGATCGAAATAAGGACTTGCAGGTTCCAATAGGTTTGTATGATGATTTTGGACTTGGGTGTATGTTCGGGTCGAGTGTCGGGTAGCCCGGGAGTATTTTAGTGCTTATTATGGAGGATTGGCATTTTGAAGGTTTAATAATTTCCTAAGTTTGGGTTGAAGTAGATTTTGATGTTATCGATGTTTGTTTGAGATTCCAATCTTGATAATAGTTTTGTATGGTGAGTTTGGTCTTAGGAGCATGTTAGGACATTGATTTGGAGGTCTGTAGGTCATTTCGGCGTCAATTGGCGAAAGTTGGAAATTTGGATGATTTTGAGAAGTTTGACCGGAGTGGACTATTTTCAATGGGGGTTGGATTTTGATTCCGGGAGTTGGAGTAGGTCCGTAATGTCAATTATTACTTGTGTACAAAATTTGAAGTCAATCGGACTTAATTTGATAGGTTTCAACATCGAATGTAGAAGTTTGAAGTTCTAAAGTTCATTAAGCTTGAATGAGAGTGTGATTCGGGGTTTTATTTTTGTTTGATATAATTTGAAGGCTCGACTAAGTTCGTATTGTATTTTGGGACGTGTTGGTATATTTGGTTAAGGTCCCGAGGGCCTCAGGTGGATTCCGGGTGGTTAACGAATTTAATTTTGGACTAAGGAAATGCTAAAGCTGGGCAGCAGCTGGTGTGACCGCTTATGCGAAGATTTGGTCATAGAAATGACCTCGCAGAAGTGAGGTGAGTTCTGTAGAAGTGTCTTGGGCAGCCTGAGTCTGAAGTCATAGAAGCAGAAGGGGGCAGCGCACATGTGTGTGCGCAGAAGCAAAGTAAGGACCGCATGTGCGGGATTCTACGCAGATGTGCTAGGGTGTGTCGCACGTGCAGTTGGTAGGAGCGGAAGCATTTTCGTAGCTGAGAGGAGCTTCTAATAGTGGTCTTCTGCAGAAGCAAGGAAGTTTCTTCATAAGCAGAGCTGCAGAAGCGGCTCTTGTGTCCTCAGAAACGGAAATGACCGGGCAAAATTCTTTAAGTTCGAGGGTTCGATATTTTCATCCATTTTCGGATTTTGGAGCTCGGTTTGGGCGAAGTTTTAGAGTAATTTCATCACACAACTTGGGGTAAGTGTTCTTGACTCCCTTGTAATTATATTTCATGAATTAATCTTTATTTTGGTTGTATGATTATCGAATCATCAAGAGAAATCGAACGAAATTTCTATAATTTCATAAAACGAATTTTTGACTTTTGAATACCGATTCAGAGTTGGGTTTGAGTGAAATTAATATGGTTACACTCGTAATTGGATGGGTTATTGGATTTTGTGAGTTTCGTCGGATGCTGAGACGTGGTCCCCACTGACAAGTTTTCGAACGGAGTCGGAAATTATTTAAATTGATTAGTTATGAGTATTAAAACACATATTGATTGTTTTGCACATTTTGTTTGCATAGGTTTGGATCGACAAGCATCGGTTTGAGGGGTAAGAGTGGCGTGTGAGACGACTATAGAATTTCGGAGCGAGATAAGTCTCTTGCCTAACCGTGTTCGAGGAAATTTACCCCATAGGTGATTTAAATTAATATCTACTGTTAATTGTAGGGGATACGTACGCACAAGTGACGAGAGTCCGTGCGTAGCTACTAATTATGCTTATGTTTTGGTAGTTTAGGACCCAATTCATGAATTACTTGTAATGTTTGCATCCTTTGTTAATTGAAGTACCCGAATCATACTGGAAATTTGTTAGAGGAATTAGTGAAAGACCGAAATTTCACGTACTTGAATTTTTTTGCGAGTTAACCGGCTGTTAATAGAAATTGTACATCTTTACGTATTAACTTTGTGATAGTTTCTAATTCCGTAGGTTCTTAAAGTGTCATACTTTCTTGTGGAGCGGGCCGAATGCCTCATCAGTATAGATGAATCTATAAATCGTGCCGCACGTCCCTTGGCAGTGTATACATTATTCTGGATAGGGCCTAACGATTTCGACAGAATCATGCGTTACCACTAGTAGTTCGAATATTCACAAGATAAATATTCCACTAAAGCCCGACATTTTATGATATATCTTAATTATTTGGTTTTGACACTTGGCACATTTCTGAGATATTAATGTAGAATACAAGATCAAAAACTTTAAGCTTTAAAATAAATAATGGGAAGATTATTAACCTTGCAGATTTACTCCACTATTGCTGTGCAGTTCATATCTGCTCACGCTTTTATTATTTTGCTTTATTAGACCTTTAGTAAGTGTCGATGTCGACCTCTCGTCACTACTTCTTTGAGGTTAGACTTGATACTTACTGAGTGCACGTTGATTTACGTACTCATGCTACACTTATTGCACATTTTGTACAAGTACATATATGTCTAGTGGTCTTTTGGGCGCAGAGGCACAGCTATTGCAGGGACTTACGGTGATCTGCATCCCATGTTATGAATCCGCAACATACAAAGTCTCCATCAGAGTTATTTACATTCTACTGTCTAATTTGTATTCCAAACAGATGTTGTATTTTATCATAATCCTTTATTGATGCTCATACACTTGTGACACCGGGTTTTGGGGGTTCGTTTAGGTTATTTATTATTGTGGTTCATGCAGATACTTTCATTTACTCCATAAATTCTATTGTATACTGTTTAATTAAGGAAATTTTGATTTCAAAAATACTTAAACGGGATAATTAAATTGGTAAATCACCGTTGGCTTGCTTGACAGCGGCGTTAGGCACCATCATGACCCATAGTGAATTTTGGGGTCGTGACAACATGCTATCAGAGTGTTAGGTTCACTTAGGTCTCACGAGTCATAAGCAAGTGTAGTAGAGTCTTGCGGATCGGTATGGAGACAACTGTACTTATCTTCGATAGGCTACATGGCCGTTAGGATCACTTTCCTTCTTGATTTCCTCATCGAGCGGTTTGATTCCATTGAGGCTTGTTCCTTTATTTCCTTGCTACTCATTCTTATACAATGTTGATCGCTCGTATTAATTAGGCACCGAGGAGTTGTAGTGGTACTACAGAGGTGGTGCAGGATGCTTTTCCCTATGTGTTCGTGCATGCTATTATCGTCGCCTTGTGGAAAGATGTTCTATTGTATCAGCCCAGTATCGATATATTCTACGGTTTTGAGGTTATGCACAAATTTCTATGATGTTCATGTATTATTATCGCACGGTATTGGTGTAATGGTGGGGTGCTCGTCTATGTGTCGATGCAGTGAATGACTTGAAAGGAGATCTTTCTCAGTGCATGATTCAGATGTTCAATGTTTAATTCCTGCAAAGGAAAGGCAATCAGACTATGAATGTTCAGGTTGGGTTGATGTAGCAACAAGATTTGGTATTTTCAAGTGTGGTGGAATTTTTATCTGTGATGTGGTATCGTTGTCCTTGTTTGAATGTATTAAGGTTCTACGGTGCTATGGTCTTCTTGATTTTGCCATCGGGGCAAGGTATTGTGAAATGGTGCCTGGGAGGCGGTTGTCAGAGATAGTGGTGTACAACGGTTCCAAATCGATTTGGTATTTCTAATGTTGATGTCTCTAGAGAGATGATATTCAAAGAGATTTAGAGCTGGTAGAAATTTGTTAGCTTAGGTGCTACAGATATAAATTTTGATTCAATATAACAATTGGGTAACGAAGAATGAGGAAGGACATGTGGGAGATGCCTCGCGATGATGGAATTACTAGTAGGTCAAATAGGAGAAGTGGAAGTCATGAAGTTGCTTAAAGGAGATGGTTTGACCGAAGTGGGAGAGGCAGAGTAGCATATGGATTCTGTGGTAATCATAGCCAAGTACCTTCAAAAAGTGTAGGACAATTTGGGAATCATGATGGAAGGTGATTCGGTATACATATTTTCTTGGCATGATGGTTACCGTACGGAGAAATAGTAAATATGGCAGAAAGGAGTTTGCTTGGGATGAAGAAGGGTGTAAAGATTTAACTACCATTTCAGATGCGATATGACTTGATTTGGATGATATTATTGAATTCTCAGTTGATATTAATGGGGATGAGACGGACGTATACAACGTCGTGAAAAGAGGTCACATATGAGATTGTGGCTGATGATTCAGAATGTTCATAATGAGATTTAATAAAACACTTCAAGAAATTTGGCGGGTTAATGGTGTGAGAATAAGGTAATCGAGAAGAAGGAATCATGGGGAGCCCCACCAATTACCATTGGATCATATGGTTATCTTTTTGTGTGGTTTATGGTTATCGATGCGTTAGAGGATTAATTATAACTAGGGGAAAGGAAATGTCAGGGGTAATTTGTACAAGGAACTCAATGAATGGGTGATATACTTTGCCTTAGCGATTGAGGTGTATGATTTGGGAAGAATTAGAGTTTATGTTTCTTGTGGGTGTAATGTACGAGGAAAAGAATTCAATTGTTTTCTTCTTTGAGAGGGTATTCATGTGCTAGCAGAGTAATGAAGTTTGGTTATATTCGAGACCGTGTCAGAGTGGGTGACTCTTAAAAATGGTCCTAGTGGGTTCAAGAACTAAAGTGCAGTGCCTAAGGATTTCGGATCTGTTGTGTGGTTAAGGACTGAGTCTTCACAGCAGATTGCGAACGAAACTTAGAATATTCTATGTCATCATCGGTTACGCGCGATAGTATCGTAGTAGAGGAAGAAATAGTTACAGATTCGCGGGAGGTCTTGTAGAATGGGTGTACCAGTTGGGGATGCTATTGTGAGTATAAGGAGAGTATGAGATGGTTCAGGAGTATTAAGATGGGGTGGTCTCGTGATGCTTGGTCACTCGGGATGAGTGTGGATTTAGTTCGTTATGTTTTGAATGGAGCTTCCATTATCTCCAAGGCAAGTCAAGAGTAAATTTAAAGGACTTGGATTGGTTAGTAATGGTTAAATCAACATGACTGTGGCAGTGATCAACTCCTTTAACGTGAAGTTATTCAAGTGGTTTGTGGTTGTACGCGTGGTCTTGAGCGCCACCACAACTTGATTGATTTGGGTGGTATTCGATTCAATTAGCTTTGTGATGTAAATGGATTTCCGGAAAAGTTGCGACGGTTTAGACCACAACTTGATGTTTGTATTTTCTGCGGTTTGGGAATTCAGTTACATGTTGCATAGGTTCTTCTGAAATGAGCTAAATGAAAGATTTCTGGCCAATAAAGTGTTTAGTCCACTAGTAGTTCAAGGGTTATGGAATACGTGTATTATCGCGTAGCAGCATGATAAGTGTAGTGAGCGGCATGGGAACTGGAAGTTGAAGGTAAAGGTTGCGGTTCAGGGCTCACAATAATTTTACTGGCTCGGATAAGCAGGGGTGAATTCGAATGTTTAGAGTAAGCTGGCAATGTCTTTAAACGACGTTCTAGGTAAGAGGCTTTGTGTATTGATTTGCGGATTCTTAATTTGCTTTACAAAATTAGTATGGTTGGTGGTATGGATGCGCAGACTTTGCTACCTGGGAAGAGGGTCGTGGGATCGTACCCCACGGGGAGATTGGTATAAGTGTGACATATTAGTCACCTGATTATTAAAGATTGAAACCAACTATGGAGATTTTGGGGTACTATCGTTAATGTGGGAGTCTGTTCTGGATTGGTACAACTGCTCGTGTCTGTCATGAATAGGGACATTGTGGATCATTGAAAGGTTATTAGTCCAGTATGGTATGATAAGAATCGATGTGAGGTCCCATGTAGTTTGTAATGTTATGTGAGCAGGATGTCTCTCGAGATGCAGGTCATTTATCGCATGTTAGTTGTGCTTGATTTTCATAGCGTGTGATGCTATTCGTCTCCCCAAAGTCATACTTTTTGCACTCGGGTGGTCGATATTCGGGGATCTCGTAAGCATAAGCGTTACGCCTTGTTGTGTGTGTTTTCTTCATAATTGTTATGTGAGGATCGGGTGGCATGCTGCCACGGGTTTACTATTTAGATCGGGTTGCACGCCACAATAGTAAGATGTTGAGTACGATTACATATGTTTGTTTCTGTGTATTTTGTTTCTCATTCACTGAAGAGAGTTCATAGCGTCTGTTCGACCGTTTTATTTGTTATGCGGGTTGGGAAGTTCCATTCCAGAGTTTGCTTTTTCTTATGTATCACATTCGAGTTTGTTGCCTGTTGGCACATTTTTGGCGTCTTGCGAGATTTTGGTCAGTGTCTGAGGTGACTTATTGCCTGTGTAGCTTATACTGGGTAAGACGAGACTGTTGGACCTAACATTTGTGCAATTAGATTTATATAAGGTACATTAAAGAGAAACATATTATTGTTTAGTTTAGAATGAGGTAATGGTCCTTGTCATGAGGAGATACTCCATGATTCGTTGATTCGGTAGGTGGTTATTAGTTTCTACATGTCACTTCATCGTGGCGGTATTACAAGAATTGGAACATGGCTTGTATGTTCCACGGGGTGTATTGTGGGTAACATATTGGTGAGATTTCAGATGTTGTGCTTGGAGGAGGTTGCCTTGGGCAAAAGAATTATGTGGTGCAAGGTGTGATGTCAGCATAGATGTATGATCATGTTTTGGTATAAGTGTGTGGGGACTGGCACGGTATTCGTGTGTTCGAATCAGGTCTTGCAAAGAAATTCGGAAGTTGGAATTTGGTTCTAAGGCTTATTGACTAAATAAAAGGAAGGATCTTCGGTATGGCTCGAGCTAACATGCTCGGCTGGGTTATGGAAGCACGGTCAGGTGCACGACATGTTAAACAGTGATTTTGGACAACCCCAGAGCAGTCCTTAGCACATTCGAGGACGAACGCATGTTTAAGTCGGGAAGTTCGGAGTTGATTTGAAAAGAAAAATTCTAAATTTGGAAGCTTTAAGTTGGAAAATTTACTAAGGTTTGGAATTTTTATAAATGACATTGGAATCAAGATTTGAAGGTTCCAATAGGTTCATATAATAAATTTGGACTTGGGCGTATGTTCAGTCGAGTGTCTAGCAGCCCGAGAGTATTTCGGTGCTTATTACAGAAGGTTGGCATTTTGAAGGTTTAATAATTTCCTAAGTTTGAGTTGAAGTAGAGTTTGATGTTATCGATGTCCGTTTGGGATTCCGAGCATGTGAATAGTTTTGTATGGTGATTTTGGTCTTAGGAGCGTGTCCGGACGTTGATTTGGAGGTCAGTAGGTCATTTCAACGTTAATTGGCGAAAGTTGAAAATTTGGATGATTTTGAGAAGTTTGATCGGGAGTGGAATTTTTGATATTGGGGTTGGATTTTGATTTCGGGAGTTGGAGTGGGCCCATAATATCAATTATGACTTGTGTGCAAAATTTGAAGTCAATCGGACTTAATTTTATAGGTTCGGCGTCGAATTTAGAAGTTTGAAGTTCTAAAGTTCATTGAGCTTGAATTGGAGTGTAATTCGGGGTTTTAGTTTTGTTTGATGTGATTTGAAGGCTCGACTAAGTTCGTATCGTAGTTTGGTACGTGTTGGTATATTTGGTTATGGTCCCGAGGGCCTCGGGTAGATTTCGGGTGGTTAACAGATTTAGTTTTGGACTTAGGAAATGTTGAAGCCGGGCAGAAGGTGGTGTGACCGCTTCTGCAGAGGTTTGGTCGCACAAGCAACCTCACAGAAGCGTCTTGGGCAGCCTGGGTGTGAAGTTGCAGAAGCGGATGGGGGCGGCGCACCTGCATGTGCGCATAACCGAAGTAAGGGCCGCAAGTGCGGAATTGTGCGCAGATGCGCTAGGGTGTGTCGCACCTACAATTGCGCAGGAGCAGAAGCATTTCCGCAGGCGGGAGGGTCTGCTAATAGTGGTCTTCCAAGAAGTGAAGCCACAAAAGCGGCTCTTGTTTCCGCAAAAGCGGAAATGACTGGGCAGAACCCTTTAAGTTCGAGGGTTCAATATTTTAACCCATTTTCGAATTTTGGAGCTCGGTTTTGGGCGACGTTTGAGATGAATTTCACCATACGACTTGGGGTAAGTGTTCTTGACTCCCTTGTAATTATATTTCATGAATTAATCTTTATTTCTGGTGCATGATTATCGAATCTTCAAGAGAAATCGAAGGAAATTGCTATAATTTTATAAAATAAATTTTCGAGTTTTGACTACCGATTCAGAGTCGAATTTGAGTGAAATTAGTATGGTTGAACTCGTAATTGGTTGGGTTGTCAGATTTTGTGAGTTTTGACGGGTTCCAAGACATGGGCCCCACTGCCAACTTTTCGAGCGGAGTTGGAAATTATTTAAATTGATTAGTTATGGGTATTAAAACACATATTATTTGATTTGCATGGTTTTGGATCGACAATCATCGGTTTGAGGGGTTAGAGTGGTGTTGGAGCCTACTATGGAATTTCGAAGCGAGGAAAGTCTCTTGTCTAATCTTATAAGAGGGAATTTACCCCATAGATGATTTAAATTAATATCTGGTGTTAATTGTGAAGGATACGTACGCACGAGGTGACGAGAGTCCGTGCGTAGCTACTAATTATGCTTATATCCGGGTAGTTTAGGACCCAAATCACGAATTACTTGTAATGTTTGCATACTTTGTTAATTAAAGTACCTGAATAATACTAGAAATTTGTTAGAGGAATTAGTAAAAGACCGAAATTTCACGTACTTGAATTTTTGTGCTAGTTCACCGACCGTTAATAGAAATTGTACATCCTTACGTATTAACCTTGTGATAGTTTCTCATTCCGGAGGTTCTTAAAGTGTCCTCCTTTCTTATGGAGCGGGCCAAACGCTTCAGCAGTATAGATGTATCTAAGTTTCATGCCGCACGTCCCTCGGTAATATACACATTATTCTGGATCTGGCCGAACTGCCTCGACAGAATCATGCGTTACCGCTAGTATTTCGAATATTCACAAGATAAACCTTCCACTGAAGCCCAACATTTTATGGTATTTCTTAATTATTTGGTTTTGACACTTGGGACTTTTATGAGATATTAATGTAGAATACAAGATTGAGAAATTTAAGCTGTAAAAGAAATAATGGGAAGATTATAAACCTTGTAGATTTACCCCACTATTGTTGTGTACTTCATATCTGTTCACGCTTATATTATATTCCTTTATTGGACCTTTAGTAAGTGTCGATGTAGACCTCTCGTCACTACTTCTTCGAGGTTAGACTTGATACTTACTGGGTACACATTGATTTACGTACTCATGCTACGCTTGCTGCACATTTTGTGTAGGTACATATATGTCTAGAGATATTTTGGGTGCAGAGGCGAGGCTATTGCAGGTGCTTACGTTGAGCTGCATTCCATGTTACAAATTTGCAGCATACAGAGTCTCCATCGATGTTATTTACTGTTACAACCCAAGTTCGCGTACCTTAGATCATGCCGTAAGTTAGTCGATGTAAATCCAAGAAGATATTATCTTTCAGATGATAAGAAGTTAATCCTATTGGTCTTAAACGATACAAGGGTGTATAAGAGTGGTTAACAAGTATTAGAAGTTAAACGAATCAAGGATGTTGTTACCCGTATTTTTCGGTAACACTAGAGGTGATTAATTTTCCCAAGAGGTCATGTTTTAATGTATTTTAATCATATATTATCCGTATCATAAGTCTTGAAGTCAAGCGAGTTATGAAACAAAAGTCGATAAAAGTTGTCGCAACTTACGTATATAATTTTACTTAATTTTTAGGTCAAATGTTACTTAATTTTTATCCCAATGTACTTGGAATTATGGGGTGATATACCTATAAAATTGAAGCTCTATGAGTCTAGTTTCCAACACATTAAACCGTTCATCGATACGCTCTCGGAATAGAGAGATATTTGCATTTTCACGAGAGTGCGCCAAACAGCTCTCTATGGGGCCCACATAGGCGGTTTACGACATATGGATATATATAAGATACCTAAACCCCATTTCAAGTCATTAGTTTTCAGTATATTCAGCACTTAGAACCCTAAAATCAGTCTCTCAAGTTTCTCTCATGATCCAAGACCCAAACAAAGGGCA
>AWOL01S0089081.1:25197-38028 GCA_000715115.1 Nicotiana otophora | reverse complement strand
TAAACCTGCCGAGGCGAACGGCTCTGTAACACTCCGAAAGTTTTTGAAGTATTTAAGTGTAAAACCCCGTAAATTTTGCAAGTGAATTCAAGGTTTCGTGGTGCCGTAGTAGGCTTACGTGTTTGAGCATGGTATAAAATCTTCGCGACGAGCTTGTGAGCCGCAGTTCAAACTTTTGGGTTGAACAATGCACCGGAAAGTAAAGAAAAATTTTTGGCGGAAAAATACATTTATGCGGCCCATTATGCGATCGATGAACCACTGTGCGGGCCGCATAATGGCCGCAGAAGTGAGCAGGAGAAGGGCCAGTCTTGAGGCAATTATGCGGTCGACTATGCGACTGCATAATTGTTATGCAGTACATTATGCGATCGCATAAAAATTATGCGGACCGCATGGTGACCGCATACACGGACATATTTTTGATTGTTTTGGTGTGTAATTATGCGACCGATATGTTGTCGCATATGCGACCGCAAAACCTGTTACGGAGCCCCATTTTTTGGGTTCTTGAAACCCGACCCTACTTCGTTAAATACACGCATAAGGTCATTTTTTAGCAAATAATCTGATGTTTTAGAGAGAAGGGAGAGTGTTTTAGCGAGAGAGGAAACCCTAGGCTAATTATTCATCAAGTCTTGCTCAAATCTTGGAAGATTAACAAGGAAAACCCACAAGTTCTTCATCTAAGAGGTAAGGTTCCATACCCTAGTTTTCAATTTCGAATTTGAGTAGAAGATGGTTGATTTGGAGTATGATTCATGGGTATGAGATTATTATTTATACATGCATGTACCAATAAGAATTGTGGGAAGATTGTTGAGCTGAAATAAGTAAGGATTGGGTTATGGAGTGAAGGAAATCTTGTAGAAGAACCTTGTGGTTAAATTTGCACACGTAGTGTCTGATAAAATGCTCAAATGAGATGAGACCATGAATATCTTCCTAATTATGGTTCAATTTTGTTATGTCTCAAAATAGATCGGGATTGCTAAGAATTCCAGATCATTGTAGAGTTAAGGAAGCTCGATTGAGGTATGTTGGCTACAATTTCTCTCTTGGAATTGAATTCCATTATGTTTCCGTAAGTTTCAATCTATGGGTTGTGTATTAAAAGGTTATGGCTTTGAGTCATGTTTTAATGAAAGATAGTATGCCAAATTGTGTGAGAAAGTCTCAATATTCTTAAGACTCTTAATTGCTCATATGTGTACCTAAAGTCTTGATTTAAAAATGTCTTACTGTTGATAATCTATAAAGATGGTTGGAAGTGAAATAAGTTAATTGGGGATATAGAGTATGGCCAACGTGCCAAGAATTTAAGTTATGATTATGTCTAGTAGTGTAAATGATTTGAGAAGATGCGATAAAGAATATGAAATGAGGCTAGACTCAATTGTTTAAAAATGACTTCGAAGATAGAATTACCTAAAAGCTTTTGTACTCAGTTCATGCCCATTAGTGGTTGCTTTAACTAATGCTTTGCTTTATAAATATATCTAGTGTGATTCGAGTTCTATATACTCATGTGTTGAAGTGGAACATTGTCATTGCTAGGGAAGAGTATTGTAAGAATAAATAGTATATTGATTGTTTATGATTTTCATTTGTGTTTCTTTTGTTGGATGGTATGCCTCATTCTTTCGGAAGAAACCATTTGTGTTTGAAGTTACCATTTCAAANTGTGTTTCTATTGTTGGATGGTATGCCTCATTCTTTCGGAAGAAACCATTTGTGTTTGAAGTTACCATTTCAAATGGATTTGAAGTATATGATTTCTGAAATATCCTATATGTTGATACTTGATGGTGATCATTGAAATTGAAATAGGTTAAAGTGCGAAATATGAAATTCGACCATCGTGCCAGGAATAAAGAATCTTGTGAATGGCCTAATGAGCCAAGGAAATATTGTCGTTGTGAATGACAGGGAATACTAATGAGAATTTATACAATGTGAAAGATGTTGAGGTGAGTACAATTGTATTTATGATATTTCTGTTTGCAAATCAAATCAAAAATATTTTAGGGAGCATCATTAACAAAATCGAGGAAGGGTGGGTCATAAGACCCACACCTGATACTACACGTGTCGGTGTTGGGGTGGATTGTGATTATTCCCCTTATTTGGGATGAAATTGGAATCTTTGGGAAATTGTGATATTATTCCCTTTAATTGGGATGAAACTGGAACCTTTGTGGATTGGAAAAGTCAAACCGCACGGCATCTGTGTGAAGGCGGCCTAGCTGATCTGGTGGAGATTAGATGCCATATTGCGCATATGGTGGTACTACTCTTGGTAACAACTTTCTTTCGCATCACATGTCAAACCACATTGTTCATGGGGAGATGGCCTAGCCGATCGGGCGTGATCGGAGTCTGTGCTAACAAATACGATGGTATATCGGTGCTAATGATCTCCCAACCAAAATTGTATATAAAGTTCGTATTTTGAAAATTATTATGTTTTAATTTAACATTTGGATATTGTAGATTTTGACTTACTGTTTCTATGTGTTTCCTTTTCTTATATGGGCATTCTATTTTGAAAGAGGATTTTTAGCTATACATACTAGTGCTATTCCACAGTACTAACGTCCCTTTTGCCGGGGGCACTGCATCTTTAATGGATGCAGGTGGTTCTACAACAGGTGTCATTGATCAGTGATAGCAGTACACTCTTTTCAGATGATTTGGTGAGCCCCACTTCATTTCGGGGTCATATATTTATTTCTCATGTACTATGTTTTGAGGTATAACCGGGGCCTTGTTGTCGGCATTTCCATATTACTCTTTTATTATACTTAGAGGCTCCGTAGACAGGTTGTGGGTTATGGTTGATGTTGGAAATTGAACTAGAAATGTTAATACTTGGAAATCATGTTTTTCATTAATTCTATAAACTCGTAATGTTTTGGAAATTATGAATGAAACTGCTAATGGGAATGAAAAGGAAGTTGTTAATAAAAACTTTTCAGTGATTGATTAATGGAGTACATATCCTCTTTATTCATGGATGAATTTGGATAGAAGGAAATATAACAGGCTTGCTCGGCCGGGTTATCTCGGTTGAGCGTTGGTTGCGCTCCCCAAGTCTGGGGCGTGATAGGCCCGCTCCTATGAGAGTAGTGGAAATTTACCCCGCTCGCAGAATATATTTGCGACGCGGTTGCACATAGATTTTCTTAAGTTATTATAATATTTCTTAAATTCTTTTTCATAAATACGAAATTCAATGAAAACTTTCAAGTCTCGAAATCCTCAATTTCAAGTCTTTTCAAGGCATTTAATAACCATCCTCGATCTCAATTCTTTTCAAGGCAAATAATAAGCATAGTCAAATAACGGTATCAACAAGGCATGGTGTAAACCTAAAACTACCAGGACATAAGCATAATTAGCAGCTAGGCATAGACCCTCGTCACCTCGTGCGTACGTAGCCCCCGCAAGTAGAAGCACATATTTAATCAATTTACCTATGGGGTTAATTCTCTATTACAAGGTTAGAAAGGAGACTTACCTCGCTCCGCAATTCCATAACCGGCTCCAAAGCCTCTCCAACAACTCAAACCGGTGCCCGTCACTCCAAAACTAGTCATTAATGTGCAAATCCATAAATATATACTCTAACACTCATTATAATTCAATTTACAACAATTTCCAACTCCAAATCCTTCAAATCTCGATTCCAAGGTCGTTTACTCAAAAATCAAATATTAGTCAATTCCTCCAACCTAATGCTTCCGAAATTAGACTTTTCTCTCCAAATCAACTCCGCACTTCTCGAAATTAAATTCTGACCACGTGTACAAGTCATAATACCTGAAGTGAAGCTACTCAAGGCCTTAAACCACTAAACGATGCACTAGAGCTCAAAACGACCGATTGGGTCGTTACATTCTCTCCCACTTAAACATACGTTCGTCCTTGAACATGCAAAGAACTGCTCTGGAGTTGTCCGAAATTATTTTTTAACACCTCGTGCACCTACTTGTTCTACCACAACCCAACTGAGCACATTAGCTCGAGCGAATCTGAAGATCTTCCCCTTTATTTAGGCAAATGAGACTAAGATCCAAATTCCAACATCTGCAATTCTCTACTAGGCCTGCTTCCAATATACGAGCACCGTTGAAATCACTACATGACGTACCAATACATGATTGTATACTCTCACTGAATCCTTACCATGCACCACGTAACTAATTTGCCCAAGGCAATCCTTTCAAAGAACAACAACTAAAATTTTCACTGACCCGAAGCCCGTAGTGTACCTCATGAACAATTAAGCCGTGCTCTAACTCTTGCAATACTGCCATGACAGAGAAGATGTGTAGAACTTATAACCACCTGCCGAATCAAAATTTGAGGAGTCTCTCCTCTCGACAAGAACCATTACCTCATTCTGGACTGGATAACAATATTTACTCCTTACTATGCTTCATATAAATTTGATCGCACTGATCCCAGGTCCAATAATCTAGTCTCACCCAGTACAAGCTGCTCAGGCAATGAGCCACCTCAACACTACCAAAAGTCTCATATGATGCCACAATGTGCCAACAAGCTATAAACTCGAATGTGATATATAAGAAAATGAACTCTGGAAAGAACTACTCAACCCACGTAACTAATTTAAACAACTGGAAGGATGTTATGAACCTTCCTTAGAAAAGGAGAAGCAAAACACACGATAATAGATATGGGAAATTGTACTCAATATCACACTATTGCGGCGTGCAACCCGATGAACACATGATACTGTTGTGGCATGCAACTTGATCCAACTATGATACTCGTGGTAACGTGCCATCCGATCCATACATAATAATCTAAAGAAAACGCACATCGAGCCGTAGCGCTTATACTCATGAAATGCCCGAATATCAACCATAATACAAATCCTGGGGAGACGGGTAGCGTCATACGCTATAAAACTCAAGCACAACTAAGGTGCGATATATGATCTGCATATCGAGAGCCATCATGCTCACATAATACCACAAACTATACGGGTTCTCAATACGAGTGCGAATACTCAAACCGCCTCATAACCCACATGACTCAATAGAGTGTTACATGAAATAGCTGACGACAGAAATATCATCCAAGGCCTAAAGACCCCTCCGAAAAATACTATGATGAAATGAACACATTCGGCCTGATATAGAGCCTACATTCACACTTAGATCGATCCACGGACCTCAAGCCGATTTTGATCGTACCGCACTGGGCTAATAATCTTTCAAGGATCCACAATAACCCTTTTTCCCATGACACACAAGAACAACCAAATGAATAGAGCGCCTTTTAGGCCTAAACTCTCACATTAACGATAGTACCAAATCTCCATACTTGGTTTCAATCTTTAATCAATCAAGTGACTATATGTCATACTTATACAATTTTCCTATGGTATACGCTCCCATGACCTTCCGCACTAGATAACAAGTCTGCACATCCCTACCACCGTCCACACTAATGTTGTAAAGCAAATCAAGAAGCTACAAATCAGTACATAAAGCCTCTTATACAGGACACCGATCTCAGGTGACGCTAAAGGTAATACCAGCTTACTCTAAACATCTGAATTCTTCCCTGCTCATCCGAGCTCGTGACATTCTTGACAACACCGAACCGCAACCTTGACCCTCAACTTCTAATTTCTCATGTCGCTCAATGCACCTAACATGCCAATATGTGAGAGTGCCAGAATTCCATAACAACCCCTGATCCACTAATAGAATAAACACTCCATCATATAGGAACCTTTCACTTAACTCATTTCAGGAGAACCATTGCAACATGCAACTAAATTCTCAAACCGCAGAAAAATACAAACCTCGAGTAGTGGTCTAAACCACCATAATTCTTCCGGGTTCCATCTACACATAACAGGCCATAATACTCGAATGCCCCCAAATAAAATCAATTACGGCGGCTTTCAAGCCTCGCACGTACCGCCACAAATCACATGTATAACTCAACACACTAAAGGAACTGATCATTGCCACCATCATGCTAGTTCAACCATTGCTAACCGAACCGATTTTCTTTCTAATTTACTCGGGATTTACCCTAGAAATAATAATATCTCCATTCAAAACATCATGAACCCAAATCCGCACTCATCCTGAGTGACCTTATTTCACGAGACTACGTTGTCTCCAAAATACCCGAACTATCTCATACCCTCCTTATGCACATATTCACAACTTCAACTGGTACACCCATTCTGAAAATCCCTCTATGAATCCGAAGTTATTTTCTCCCATTCCTCAAATGCCACACCGTAGACCGAAGATAATGCAGAATACTCCAAGCCATCTTTCATAATCCAGTGCCAAAGCTCGATACTTAACCATACCACGGACACCAAATCCTTAGGCACCGCACTTAAATTGTGAACCTACTAGGACCATTGTTGAGAGTCACCCACTCTGACTTGTCCTCGAATATAATCAAACTCCAAGGCCCTGTTAGCACATGAATACGCTCTCAGAGAAGCAACCGGCTAAATTCCTCTCCTTATACATCACACCCACATGAATCATAGACTCCGAGTCTTCCCAAAACCTGAACATGAACCGATAAGGCCAAAGATATCACATATTTCTCAAATCCTTTGCTCAACTTACCACTGATGTTTTCTTTCCTTAGCTGTAATAACCCACCAATACACCGATAACCAGAAACCGCACAAGCTGACAACTATGCAATCCAATCATATACGGTGGGGCTCTCCCACTTAGCTTGAAGCTACAATTACATAACCCTGGAACCCACCAAGATTCCTTACTTTAAAAATTTCATGAACATTCTAAATCACTAGCCGCATTCACATATTCGACCTTTTACTTTATAGCCAGTAAAATTCTCCGTAGAAGCTTCATCAACACCACGCAACCACTAACCTGCTCACAGGAGATATCCCACCTGTGGAAATTCCATGCCGACCTCCTCAAACAATGCTGCACCGAGGACTATTACCACGAAGCCAATAAACCATCCTGAGCCCGTGCTCATTCACCAGCTGCACAAGTCCGTTCACTCATCATGGACATACACTAAAGGTGCAACAATACATTCCAATCAAAAGTCATGTTGTATCCTATATTATATTAAGCAACTCCCTCCTGTCACACCCAATCTTCCTCAAAATAGCAGCCAATATTCCAAATTAAGCCGGCAAACCTAGTCACTGTCCACCATGAATCCCAAATCACTCTAACTTTCCCCAAGGTGTGTAGCTATCCTATCACAGAACCCATATGCTACTCTTCCACTGTGCCACTCTCCCACTTTGGTCAAACCCTCTCCTTTAAGCAACTACTCGACTTCTGTTTCTTACACTTGGCCTTCTAGAATTTTAACCACCGCAAGACACCTTCCATATGTCCTTCCTCATCCTCCGCTGTCCAGTTGTTGCCTTCCTCATCCTCCGCTGTCCAGATCGCCGACAACTCTAAACCTCCCCGAAGATCATCTTCCTTGGGCCACCAACATTAGGATTACCGATTCGATTCTGAACCACAACACACTGCGACATCTGACAGCCGCTTCCCCAGCATCATTTCATATTACCCTGCCCCAAAGGCGATTTGAAGAAGGGCATAACACCGGCGAACTTAACACATTCAATCAAGGATGACGACACCATATCTCAGATGAAGATTTCCACCACACTTGAAAATACCAAGTCTCGTTACTCCATCAATACAACCTGAACATTCTTAGTCCGATTGCCTTTCCCTCCGTTGAAAATAAAACATTGAATCTCTGAATCACACATTGAGAAAAAAACCTTCTTTCAATTCATTCACTGCCTCTACACCTATACAAGTATCCTACCATTACTTTAATACTGTGTGATAACAACTCATGAACATCATAGCACTTGGTGCATAGCCCCAAAACCATTAGAAATACAACTACTGAGCTGAGATGACAGAGTATCCTTCCACAAGGCGACGACATTAGCCTAATCGAATAGGCAGGGAGAAACATCCTGTTCTACATCAGTAGTGCCATTACTATTACTCGATTCCAAATTTATAACAAACGCTTTGCATAGCATAAGATTGAATAGGAAATAAATGAAGGCATAAGCCTCAAAGGAATCAAATCGCACGATGAGTAAGCAAGAAGGGAACTGCTCCTATCAGCCCGGTAGCCTCTCGAAGATAAGTACAGACGTATGCGTACCGATCCGCAAAACTCTACTAGACTCGCTCATGACTCGTGAGACCTAAGTGAACCTAGTGCTCTGATACCATGTTGGCACGACCTAAAATCCATTAAAGGGCGTGATGGCGCCGGACACCGCTGTCAGGAAATCCAACAATAATTAATTAACTTAATTACTCATTTTAGTATTTGACATCATGATTTCCTTCAATATAATAATAAAAGATGGACTTTACAGAGTAAATAAAAATATTTTCACAATTTCAATACCAAACTACCCATAATCACCCCAAAACCCGGTGTCACAGGTGCATAACCATCAACTAGGAAGCAAAATAAAACACAATATTTGTCCGGGATAAAATTTGGACAGCAAAAATATAAATACTCTAAGGAAGACTCTGCTGGCTGCGGATCGTAGTATAGAGTGCAGCTCACCTAAGTTCCTGCAATAACCGCGCCTCTGCGCCCACAAGGTCACTAGTCATATATGTACATGCACAAAACTTGCAGCCAGTGTAGTATGAGTACGTAAATCAATGTGTACCCAGTAAGTATACCGCCTAACCTCGAAGAAGTAGTGACGAGGGGTCAACTCAGACACTTACTATGGGCTATAAATTAAATACCAATGATATAATTAATCATGGATCACGTAGTACGGCTGTAAGCTCAATATCGTGAAATAAGTAAACAATTCTTTTATTAATAAGAAATTTCCCAAATTCATTTTCATCATTTAATAATTTATATGTCCAGCCAGTAAAGAAGCGTCGATTATTATTAGTTCCAAGGAGTTATCATGTGCAAGTCATGCCGAGGTCGTATGGCCCGATCGAACATGTAAATGTAAATTGTGCACTGCCGAGGGTCGAACAGCACGAACCAACATATAAATATAAATTGTGCACTGTCGAGGGTTGAACGACGCGAACCAACATATAAATATAAACCTGCCGAGGAAAACGGCCCGCTTCCATAAGAGTAGTGGAAATTTACCCCGCTCGCGGAATTTATTTGCGACGCGGTCGCACATACATTTTCTTAAGTTATTATAATATTTCTTAAATTCTTTTTCAAAAATACGAAATTAAATGAAAACGTTCAAGTCTTCAAATCCTCAATTTCAACTCTTTTCAAGGCATTTATAAGCATACTCGATCTCAATTCTTTTCAAGGTAAATAATAAACATAATAAAATAACGGTATCAACAAGGCATGGTGTAAACCTAAAACTACCTGGACGTAAGCATAATTAGCAGCTACGCATGGACTCTTGTCACCTCGTGCGTACGTATCCCCCGCAAGTAGAAGCACATATTTAATTAATTTACCTACGGGGTTAATTCCCTCTTAGAAGGTTAGAAATGAGACTCACCTCGCTCCGCAATTTCATAACCGGCTCCAAAGCCTCTCCAACAACTCAAACTGCTGCCCATCACTCCAAAAGTAGTCAATAAATGTGCAAATCTATAAATATATACTCTAACACTCATTATAATTCAATTTACAATAATTTCCAACTCCGCTCGAAAAGTCGATAAAATTACCCTCGGGCCCACATACCCGGATGCCAAAAATGTTCGACGATAACCATTACCCAAGACCTCACAAACCCAAATATGTGATTTATTTCCAAATCCATGCCCAAATTTGTGGTCAAAATCCAAAATTACCAAATCTAGGGTTTCTATCAAAATCCCACATTTCTACTAAATTTCATGTATAAATCCATATACAACCATGTATTTAACTCACAATGTGTGGGAATTACTTACCTCTTAATAGATGATGAAATCTCCTCTTCAAAAGCTCCAAATATCGCCCAACCAAAATGAAATATGAAGGAATTTGGGCGAAATCTCGTCTTTAAACTGACACTGCCCAGCACCTCTCACACCTGCGATCAATTAGCCGCTTCTACGGCTCCGCACCTACGGAAATTCCATCGCAGGTGGGGCTCCAACTCGGCCCAAGAGTCCCGCACCTGTGCTCCATATAGCGCATATGTGCGTCCGCTCATTTAGTCCATGCGTCGCACCTGCGCCCATTGCCCGCTCCTGCGTTGTCCTCTAAGCACCTGTGCCTTCGCAGGTGCGCCCAAATGTTCCACACTTGTGGTCGCTGGCCAACCTCCTATCCTTCGCACCTGCGACTCGTGGCTCGCACCTGCGGCCCTTTTCATGCAGGTGCGATTGCACCAGATAACAGCCGCCTCATCATTTCTTCCATGTCCAAACTTGATCCGTTAACCATCTAGAATCTACCCAAGGTCCTAGGGACCTCAACCAATTATACCAACACATCCCAAAACACATCACAAACTTAGTCGAGGCCTCATATCACGCCAAACAACATTTAAACTACGAATTACCCTATAATTCAAACTTAATGAACTTTAGAACTTCAAACTCCTACAATCGATACCGAAACCTATCAAATCGCGTTCGGTTGACCCCAAATTTTGCACACAAGTCATAATTGGCATTATGGACCTATTTCAACTTTCGGAATCAGAATCCGACCCCGGTATCAAGTAATTCAAACTTCTCAAAATGTGATGACCCAAAATGTTATCTTTAAATTTAATAAGTAATTCTATGTTCTAAGACCTCTAAAAGCACCATTTATCTTTCTTCGACTTGCGTGCGTAGTCCGTACAATTTTCCAAAAAGTTTTTATGTGACAAATAGATTAAAATGTGAAATAGACTCGGATCAGTATTTTGACAATTTCGGTAGGTCCGTATCATGATTTGGGACTTGGTCGTATGCCTGGAATCGAATTCGGAGGTCCCTAGCCCGAGATATGGAATTTTGATAAACAATTAAAAGCTTGAAAGCTTAATAATGTTTAAGAAATTAATGATGTTGGATTTATTGAACCCAGGTCCGTATATTGGTTCTGGAGCCCGGTGAAGGTCCACAATAATATTTATGACTTGTTTGCCGAATTTTATGAGAATCGAAGTTGATTTAACGTGATTCGGGCGTGCGGTTGTAAAAATATAAGTTTTAGAGTTTTCTTAAAACTTTTCTTTGATTTGGCGTCCGATTCGTAATTCTAGGTGTTATATTGGCGATTGGATCGCGCGAACAAGTTCGTATAATATTTTAGGACTTGTGTGCATGTTTGGTTTGGAGCCTCGAGGGCTCGAGTGAGTTTCGGATAGGATATGGGATGATTTTAAACTTAGAAAAATCTAGTTTTCTGCAACTTCAGGCTTCTGGTATTTCCTTCATCGCGTTCGCGAATGTACTCTCGCGAACGCAAAGAGCATACTGGGCTAGCTAAATTTTCCTTCTTCGCGAACGCATGTGAACGACGTATAGGCGAGGTGACGAGTATCTATACGTCATCAAATTAATTGTTTGCATAATTACTTGAAAAATCATAAATCGTTTTAAATCATGAATTTATTATTATAATAATTGTGTCTCTTCTATTCTTCGTCAAATATTAATTCTTGAGTTCCTGCATTTATTGTTACATGCTATTTGAATTATGTGTCTTAATTGTTATTTGATATTTAGCATATTAAATATTAAACTGCCTATTTTCTCCCTGATTTTCATAATAATTTGATATTTGTCATTGTTTGTTTCATAATTAAATCATAATTATTGTATGCTTGTTGCCTTATAATTTTATATTAATTGTTGCATTTATTGGAAAATTTCTTCTAAAAGAATTGGTAAATGGATATATTGGAGGATCGGGTTGCATGCCGCAACAGACGTATTTAGAAGTCGATATATATATATATATTAGGGGATCGGGTTGCACGCTACAACGGACTTGATTGAAATGAATATATTGGAGGAGCGGGTTGCACGTCGCAATAGAATTGAATATGAATATATTTTGAGAGCGGGTTGCACGCTGCAACAGAATTCATGGAAATGATAATTGGTTATGGCTGCTGAATTGGCTTCAATTATTATAAATGATTTACCGCCTTAGCCTCGTCACTACTTCATCGAGGTTAGGCTCAGCACTTACCAACGGCGTACCATAGACTTGCTCGGATTTCAGCTACTAAGAGGAGACTTGAGGTATAACTGCACGACGTCCGCAGTTCTGAAGTCCCCGTCTACTTTACTTTAGTTGTGTGTTTATTTCCAGACAGCTTTAGTTTATTCAGGCCCTTATTTGTATTATTCTAGAAGTTCGTGCACTTGTTACACCAAATTCTGGGATGGTATTTAGACACCGTTGTTTTTATGGATTATNTTATTTTATTCAGGCCCTTATTTGTATTATTCTAGAAGCTCGTGCACTTGTTACACCAAATTCTGGGATGGTATTTAGACACCGTTGTTTTTATGGATTATTCACTATATTTCAGACTTTACTTACGCAATCGTTCTTTGTTATTAATAAATTTAAAAATTGTTTAAAATTTGGTTAATATTATTCTAATGTTGGCTTGCCTAGCAAGTGAAATGTTAGGCGCCATCACGGTCCGAAGGTGGGAATTTTAGATTGTGATAGTTGGTATCAGAGCACTAGGTTACATAGGTCTCACGAGTCACGAGCAAGCTTAGTAGAGTCTGAAGGATCGGTACGGAGACGTCTGTACTTATCTCTCAGAGGCTATAAATTTTAGGAATAATATCACTTCTTTCTTATTCTGTCGTGCGA
>AWOL01S0089081.1:0-18319 GCA_000715115.1 Nicotiana otophora | reverse complement strand
CCACTAGTGGGGTCTGGGGAGGGTAGTGTGTACGCAGACCTTACCCCTACCCTGGGGTAGAGAGGCTGTTTCCAAATGACCCTCGGCATCCTTCCCTCCAAGAACTCCCCACCTTGCTCTTGGGGTGACTCGAACTCACAACCTCTTGGTTGGAAGTGGAGGGTGCTTACCATCAGAGCAACCCACCTTGTCTAAATTCATATGGAAATAATTCCAATGATTCGTATTGAGTATATCAAATTGTTTGTGAATAGATTTGAAGCTTTTGGAGACAAATTTAAAAGGAAAAGCTGTGGTCGAGTAATAGGACAAGGTGGGTTGCTCTGATGGTAAGCACCCTCCACTTCCAACCAAGAGGTTATGAGTTCGAGTCAACCCAAGAGCAAAGGTGGGTAGTTCTTGGAGGGAAGGATGCTGAGGTTCTATTGGAAACAGCCTCTCTACCCCAGGGTAGGGGTAAGGTCTACGTACACACTACCCTCCTCAGACCCCACTACTGGGATTATACCTGGTTGTTGTTGTTATTGTTGTGGTCGAGTAATTGATTGGAATTTGCAAAGCGAGGTAAGTGTCGTGGTTAACCTTGACTTGAGGGAATAGAACCCTTAAACCATTTGTTATGTGAAATGTATGTGAATGACGTATAGGCGAGGTGACGAGTGTCTATACATCGTCAAATTAATTATTTGCATAATTACTTGAAAAATCATAAATCGTTTTAAATCATGAATTTATTATTATAATAATTGTTTCTCTTCTATTCTTTGTCAAATATTAATTCTTGAATTTCTTCATTAATTGTTACATGCTATTTGAATTATGTGTCTTAATTGTTATTTGACATTTAGCATAGTAAATATTAAACTGCCTATTTTCTCCTTGATTTCCATAATAATTTGCTATTTGTCATTGTTTGTTTCATAATTAAATCATAATTATTGTATGCTTGTTGTCTTATAATTTTATATTAATTATTGCATTTATTAGAGAAATTTCTTCTATAAGAATTGGTAAATGGATATATTTGAGGATCGGGTTGCATGCCGCAACAGAATTGATTGAAATGGATATATTGGAGGATCGGGTTACACGCTGCAACAGACTTATTAAAAGTCTATATTGGAGGATCGGGTTGCACACCGCAACAGACGTATTTAAAAGTACACACACACACACACATATATATATATATATATATTGGGGGATCGAGTTGCAGGCCGCAACAGACTTGATTAAAATGAATATATTGGAGGAGCGGGTTGCACGCCGCAACAGAATTGAATATGAATATATTGTGAGAGCGGGTTTCACACTGCAACAGAATTGATGGAAATGATAATTGGTTATGACTGCTGAATTGGCTTCAATTATTATAAATGATTTACCTGATTTATTTCTATTATTGTTGTTATTACTAATATTGCGTACGGGTAATGTAAGTGACCCGCCTTAGCCTCGTCACTACTTTGTCGAGGTTAGGATCAGCACTTACCAGTACATGGGGTCGGTTGTATTGATACTATACTCTGCACTTCTTGTACAGATTTTGGAGTTGGTCCCAGCGGCGTACCATAGACTTGCGCGGATTTCAGCTACTTAGAGGAGACTTGAGGTATAACTGCACGACGTCTGCAGTTCTGAAGTTCCAGTCTACTTTACTTTAGCTGTGTGTTTATTTCCAGACAACTTTGTTTTATTCAGGCCCTTATTTGTATTATTCTAGAAGCTCGTGCACTTGTGACACCAAATTCTAGGATGGTATTTAGGCATCGTTGTTTTTATGGATTATTTCACTATATTTCAACCTTTACTTCCGTAATCGTTCTTTGTTATTAATAAATTTAAAAATTATTTAAAATTTGGTTAATATTATTCTAACGTTGGCTTGCCTAGCAAGTGAAATATTAGGCGCCATCACGGTCCGAAGGTGGAAATTTGGGGTCGTGACACAAAAATCATCCAAATTCTAACTTTCGCCAAATGACCGCAAAATGACCTACGGACCTCCAAATCCACTTAAGTATATCCTATCTTCGGGAGGCTACAAGACATTTAGGATATACTTCCCATCTTTGTTTCCTTATCGTGCGACATTGATTCAACTTGAAGCGTAACTCTTTGAATTCCTTCCACGCATTCGTATGTGCATGTGAGCGCTTGATATCGGTTATGCGCCACCGACTTGTGATTCAAAAGGCTGATGCGAGCCCGCAGATGCGGACAATTGGCTGCAGAAGCATAGTAGGCCATGAAGGACAGGTGTCGCAGGTGCGAAGAAATTCCTGCACCTACGGTTGCGCAAATGTAAACAAGTGGACACAGGTGCGGGGGCAGCTAGGAGTGATTGACTCCGCAAAAGTGAGGCCCGGGCCACAACCGTGTGTTCGCAGGTGCGAAACCTGAAGCGTAAGTACGGGCCTTGAGGTGCAAGTGACTTCCGCAGAAGTGGCATTTTTCACCGTAGATGCGGCGTCGCAGGTGCGACAATAGGCCCGCAGATGCGAAAAGTCTGGGCAGGAGGTTTATAAGTAAGGGTTCGCGATTTTAGTCTTATTTCAACATTTTGGACTCGGACTTAGGCCATTTTGGAGAAGATGTTTGAGGTGATTATTGGGGTAAACTTCTTGAACCCGTTTTGGATCATAAAACTTGTTTCTCCACGGATTTCCCTACTTAATTAGTGAGATTTTGAAGTGAAATTTGGGGGTTTAGGGCTTGAGAATTGGAGAGTGGATTTTGGGGATTTGAATGACCAAATGGTGTCGGATTTTGATATATTTGGTATGGTTAGACTCTTGAGCATATGTGATTTCGGGTTTTATAAATTTTGTCGAGTGCCGAGGTGCGGGCCTTGGTTGGGCTTTTGGCTGATTTTGGGCTTTCGATTCAAGATTTGATCGTTTTTTATCGGGATTAGTTCCTTTAGTATTGTTTGATGTATTTGGGTAGTGTTTGGTTAGTTTCGAGCCGTTCGAAGGTCAAAACACGTGGGATGGCATTTTGGAGCCTCGCTTGGCTTGCTTGGTGTTGGAATTGGCTTGTTCGAGAAAAGTAACTCTTCTAATCTTAGTATTGTGGGCGTGCACCTTGTGAATTGTGATTCCATTGTTTCCATGGCATTGTATAGCTATAATGGCCCTATTTTGTTGATATCTGTGTTATCACCATGTGATAAAGTAGTTAAGCTTTCAATCATGCTAAATATCATGTTTAGGCTTTATGCTGATATTGTTAGGACCCATAGTGATCGTTTCTTGCTGTCATCTCACTGATTTCATTGATATATTGTACTCAGTCATATTCATGCATTCATATCATATCTCAGTCTCAGTTGTTATTTATTGATACATCATATCATTGTTGTCGGGCTAGTTTCATGGTATTGTGAGCCCGTGAGTGAGACTGGAGAGATTGATAACTGAGTGTGGCCGAGGGCGTGAGTGAGAGTGACATTTTGGGATCGGGCTGCACGCCAGAGCATATGATATTGATTATATTTTATATGGATCGGGCAGCACGCCATAACAAGCCTTCGGGCTATATATATATATATATATATTATTGGATCGGGTTGCACGCAACAACAATATTGGATCGGGATGCACACCGCATATACGATACAATCTATCCCAAAAACATAAAGAAGGATGCAAATTAATAACTAAGGAAAGCCTTTTTAAAAACAGAAATATCCAAAATATGATACAATCCATCTAAAAAACGGGGTGTCATAGAGTACATGAGCGTCTACACTAGAATAAAGTCAACTACAATGTCTAGAAAATAAAAACTGAAATACAGATAGAGACAAAGGAGGAAAGTCAAGGCCTATGAACGCCATGCAGCTACCTTGATAATCTCCGGGGTCTGACTCCTCAATCAACAACCACCGTGACCAAAAATGCATGGATCTGCACACGAGGTGCAGGGAGTAACGTGTGTACAACCAACTCAGTAAGTAACAAGTGTAACCTTTGGACTGAAAGGTAGTGACGAACTCAACCGGTACAGATAAAAATAGAAATAACTATGCAGAAACGTGGGCATTCTTTCAAATTAAATAGATAGTTCTAAATAACAAAGTAGATCGAGTCTGATCAATGTGAAGAATATAACTTTTCTACTTCTACATGCCAATGCACATGCTGTATGTGATGCACCATGCTGACAGCCTCATGTGCTCACGCCCTGAATGCTCAACCACTCGGTACTGTATATGGCCCATACGGCCCAGGGAAGATCCATCCCGGAATATATACATCACTGACCATCAGTCACCCAGTACCGAGGAAGGCCAATCCGGCCCGTGGAGAAGATCCATCTCCAGGTATCAAATGCTTCAGATATGATCCATGTCCAAGGAAGATCCATCCCTCAATAATATCAACCGCGCTCACTAGGGTGTGTACAGACTCCGTAGGGGCTCCTAAAGCCCAAGCGCTATCATAAAATCAGTATACCTGCTGCGACGTGCAGCCCGATTCTATAATTGTCACTCATAGTCAGGCTCTAGCCCTCACTCAATCATTAATCTCTCCAGTCTCACTCACGGGCTCACAATGTCATGAAAATTAGCCCGAGATAATGATATGATGTATCAATAAATAACAACTGGGACAGAGACATGATATGAAATAAATGAATATGACTTAGTACGTAATATCAATGAAATCAGTAAGGTGACAGCAAGAAATGACCACTATGGGTTCGAGCAGTACCGGCTCAATTACTTTATCAAATGATGAAAACACGGATATCAACAATATATAATCGCTATACGGTGCCATGGAATCAACCAGGTCACAATTATCATTGTGCACGCTCGCACGCCCATCATTTGGCATGTGCGTCACCTCAATATCAGTCATATAACACATAATTCGGGGTTTCGAACACTGAGAACCATGTTTGAAAGTGTTACTTACCTCAATCCGTGTAAAACCCTACTCCAAAATGCCTTTACCTCTCAGATCGGCCTCCAAACGTCTCGAATCTAGCCACAAGTTGTACAATTCAATTAATATAGGCTAAAGGGATCACTTCCAACAAAAACGTTCTCAATTATAGCCAAAATCCAAAATCGGCTCAAACTCGGCCCCCGTGCCCACGTCTCAAAATCCGACAAAAGTCACAAAACCCAAAAGCTTATTCACTCACGAGTCTAACCATACCAAATCTATCAAAATCCTACACCATTTGATCATCCAATTCCCAAAAGAATCACTATCAAATTCTGTAGCCCTAAACCCCCAAATTTTACCTCAACACCACACAATTTAGGGGGGACAACAATGGGGAAACAAGTACAAGAAGCTTACCTCAATAATACCCTCGAAAATCCTCTCCAAAATCGCCTAAGTCTTAGCCCAAAATGCTAAAATAAGACTAAAATCGCGAACCCTTGTTTTTTAAACATTCTGCCTAGGCTTTCCGCACCTGCGGCCTTATTTCTGCACCTGCGAAACCGCTTCTGCACAAAATATCAGCACCTGCGGAACCCACTAAAAATAATGGGCTCGCACCTGTGCTCCAGGTCTCGCACCTGCGCTCCAAGTCTCGCACTTGCGGAGTCGCTCCTGCAGCCCTTTGTCCGCTTCCGCGGAAATGACCAAACTTTCCCATTTCACATCTGCAACCCATCTTCGCATCTGCGGGCTCGTAGATGCGCATCCTTTCTCGCACCTGCGCCCCCTGCCCTTCCTAGCCTTGCCCGCATCTGCAGCCTCCTCTTAAATTCTACACATACGCACCTGCGGTTCACCACTCGCAGGTGCCCCCGGTACCTCCCGTAAGGCGGGGACAATGCCTTTTGATATGACCCAAATCTCCACACTCAAAGCAACCTATCCCTGCACATGGTGGTGGGGACTGAAAGGAGCCCCGAGCACTGGGGTAACTGCTAGAAGGGCCCAACATAGAAAAACCCTGAGCTTATAGTGCATGAGACGAACTCTGAGCTGGAAGGGCACTGAGTGATGAGTGACCCTGCTGAGAACTGTGAGAACCATGGCCAGATGATGCACCACGGTGAATTGGGCGAGCCTTCTGAGCATGCCTGTAAGGACGACCCCTGTCGTGGTAGAACTAACCCCTAGAAGGAACACCGCTGAATCCACCCTGTCTACGAGGCCTCTTGTCCTCCCTCTCAACCCGCTCCTGGCTGCGAACCATATCAATCTAATGAGTAATATCAACAACCTCATCAAAAGTAGCACTAGACACACTCTCTCTAGTAATAAGCAATCGCAGCTGAAAAGTAAGGCCATCTATGAACCTCCTAATCCTCTCCCTATATGTGGGAACCAGCCAGACAGCATGACAGGCCAACTCAAAAAGTATCATCTCATACTGCGTCACGGACATATCACCCTAACGAAGCTGCTCGAACTACCTGCGCAACTCCTCTTTACGGGACTGAGGTATGAACTCCAGGAAAAGAATGGAGAACTACTACCATGTAAGGGGTGCTGCGCCGACCGGCCTATGCCTCTCATAAGCCTCCCACCAACTGAAGGCATCCCCAGAAAATTGAAAAGTAGTGAAAACGACCCTAATGGTCTCTAGAATACCTGCTGTACGGAGTATCCTCTCACACCTGTCCAAGAAGCCCAGTGCATCCTCTCCCTCGGTACCACTGCAAGATGGAGGCTGGAGTCTCCCAAACCTCTCCAATCGACGCTGCTCATCATCGGGCATGACAGGAACCATATAGTCCTGAGCAGTTGCAACCGGTTGGGCGGGTGGTGCCCCCGATGTCTGTAGTCACTGTACCACCTGCTCTGGTGTGAGGGCAACAGGAGTTTGAGCACCTCCTCGGGCCTGAGAAGTGGCTGTTGCGGCCGGAACAGAGACCGCCTGAGCAAGACTGGTGTACATGGTCAGAATCTGAGTTAAGGCCTCCTGAAGGCTTGGAATCACAATGGGCACAGGTGGTGCCTGAGATAGTCCCACAGGCTCATCAACAACTGGAGCCTACTCCTGAACTGGGGCAACTGTCATATCTGCAGGTGTTGCCCTACTTGCTGTGCGAGCTACACCTCTGCCCCTACTACGACGCTGGCCTCTCGCGGTACCGACGGGTGGTACTGGTGGCTGTCCATCCTGCCCAGTAGTACGTGTCCTCACCATCTGTGAGAGAATAGAAAAATAGAAGTTTAGTTACCAGAATCAACAGATTCACATGACAAGAATTCAAGAATGTGAAGTTTCCTAAGGGTTCGGCAGCCTCTCGAAGTCAAGTACAGACGTCTCCGTACCGATCCACAAGACTCTACTAAACCTTCTCATGACTCCTGAAACCTATGTAACCTAGGCTCTGATACCAACTTGTCACGACCAAAAATCTAACCATCATGATGGTGCCTATCGTGGAACTAGGCAAGCCACAACTCATTATCTCAATACAGAAAAATCTTTGAACATAAAGACGGACGCAAATTAATAACTAAGGAAAGCCTTTTTTAAAACACAAATATCCAAAATACGATACAATCCATCCCAAAATTGGGGTGTCACAGAGTACATGAGCGTCTACACCAGAATACGGTCCACTACAGTGTCTAGAAAATAAAAACTGAAATACAGATAGAGATAAAGTAGGAGAGTCAAGGCATGCAAATGCCATGTAGCTACCTTGATAATCTCCGGGATTTGTCTCCTCAATCACCAGCCGCCGTGACCAGAAATGCATGGATATGCACACGAGGTGCAGGGAGTAACGTGAGTACACCCAACTCAGTAAGTAACAAGTCCAACCTTTGGACTGAAAGGTAGTGACAAACTCAACCGGTTGAGTTAATAATAGAAATAACTATGCAGAAACGTAGGCATTCTTTCAAATTAAATAGATAGTTCAAAACAACAAAGTAGATCGAGTGTGAACAATGTGAAGAATGTAACTTTTCTACTTCTACATGCCAATGGACATGCTGTATGTGATGCACCATGCTGACAGCCTCATGTGCTCACGCCCTCAATGCTCAACCACTCGGTACTGTATAGTGCCTATATGGCCGAGGGAAGATCCATCCCGGAATATATACATCACTGACCATCAGTCACCCAGTACCGAGGAAGGCCAATCTGGCCCATGGAGAAGATCCATCTCCAGGTATCAAATGCTTCGGACAAGGTCCATGTCCAGGGAAGATCCATTCCTCAATAATATCAACCGTACTCACTAGGGGTGTGTACAGACTCCGGAGGGGCTCTACAGCCCAAGCGCTATCATAAACTTAGTATACCCGGTGCGGCGTGTAGTCCGATCCCATATCTGTCACTCATAATCAGGCTCAAGGCCTCACTCAGTCATCAATCTCCCCAGTCTCACTCACGGGCTCACAATGTCATGAACATTAGCCCGGAAGAATGATATGATGAATGAATAAATAACAATTGGGATAGAGAAATGATATGAAATAAATGAATATGACTGAGTACGTAATATCAATGAAATCAGTAAGGTGACAGCAAGAAGTGACCACTATGGGTTCCAGCAGTACCTGTACAAAGCCTAAACATGATATCTAGCATGCTTGACAGCTCAATTACTTTATCACATGATGAAAACATGGATATCAACAATATAGAATCGTTATACGGTGCCATGGGATCAACCAGGTTACAATTATCATGGTGTTTACCCGCACGCCCGTCACTTGGCATGTGCGTCACCTCAATATCAGCCATATAACACATAATTCGGGGTTTCGAACCCTCAGAACCAAGTTTGAAAGTGTTACTTACCTCAATCCGGGTAAAACTCTACTCCAAAATGCCTTTGCCTCTCAAATCGATCTCCAAACGTCCAGAATTTGGCCACAAGTAGTACACTACAATCAATATAGGCTAAAGGGATCACTTCCACAAGAAAAGTACTAAATTATAGCAAAACTCCAAAATCGGCTCAAACCCGGGCCCCGGGCCCACCTCTCGAAATCCTACAAATATCACAAAACCCAAAAGCTCATTCACTCACGAGTCTAACCATACTAAATCTATCAAAATTCGACACCATTTAATCATCGTAGTCCCCAAAATTCACTCTCCAATTCTATAAAACTAAACGCCCAAATTTCACCTCAACACCACATAATCTAGGGGGGCAAACAATGGGGAAACAAGATTTATGATAAAAAACGAGTACAAGATGCTTACCTCAATAATCCCCTAGAATATCCTATCCAAAATCGCCTAAGTCCGAGTCCAAAATGTTGAAATATGACTAAAATCGCGAACCCTTATTTTTTAAACATTCTGCTCAGGCTTTCCGCACCTGCGGCCTTATTTTTGCACCTGCAGAACCGCTCCTGCGCAAAATATCCGCACCTGCAGAACCCACAAAAAACACTGGGCTCGAAGCTGCGCTCAAAGTCTCGCACCTGTGGAGTCGCTCCTGCAGCCCTTCGTCCGTTTCAGCGGAAATGCCCAAACTTTTCCTTTTCGCATCTGCGGCCCATCCTCGCATTTGCGGACTCGCAGATGTGCATCCTTTCTCTCACCTGCGCCCCTGCCTTTCCTGGCCTTGCCCGCATCTGCGGCCTCCTCTTCACTTCTACGCATCCGCACCTGCTGTTCCCCACTCGCAGGTGTTATTACACCAGCAGGAACAACACTTCAACTATCCTTCAACATCAAACTTTGATCCGTTAACCACCCGAAATCAACCCGAGGCCCCCCGAGACCTCAACCAAACATACCAACAAGTCTTATAACCCAATACGAACTTAGTCGAATCCTCAAATCATCTCAAAAAACTTCAAAATGCAAATTACACACGGATTCAAGCCTAATGAACTTCGAAATTTCTAAATTCTACAAACGATGCCGAAACCTATCAAATCATGTCCGATTGACCTCAAACTTTGAACACAAGTCATATTCAACATTACAGACGTACTCCAACCTCCGGAATCAGAATCCGACCCCAATATCAAAAAATCCACTTCTAGTCAAAATCCCAAAAAATTAGGCTTCCGCCATTTCAAGCCTTAATCAACTATAGACATCAAATTTACAGTCTGGACATGCTCCTAAATCCAAAATTACCCAACGAAGCTAACAAAACTGACGGGACTCCATTCCAGGTCGTTACAAAAGTACACCATTATTCTATAATAATTTTGGTATACCAAAAAGTAGTATACCAAGAATTCTGGGAATACCTTGATTGTCGAATCATGGTATACCAATGTGTAGTATACCAAGAATATTGAGAATATCATCATTCAACAGAAATTATGGTATACTAGAATATTGGTACACATAGTCTCTAAGACTGGGTAGGCCTAACACTTACTGAGTTAATAACAGAATTTAATCAAAACAACTATTAAACATGAACCATATTTTTCTATATAAAGCCAATAATCCCAACATGATATATAATCTCCCAAAATCGATAGTACAAGTCATAAGCTCTACTGAGTTCACTAGGAAATTTCTAAGTACAACTGTTCCAAAATAGAAATAAACTATACAAATAACTTAAGAATGTGACTCCGAGGCATGCGAACGCGATGACAAGTATACCTTGAGTCTCCACAGCGATGCCCCAATCAGCTAGCTAATGATCAACAAACTCCGAAGTATCTGAATCTGCACAAACATGTGCAGAAATCGTAGCATGAGTACACCATGGCGGTACCCAGTAAGTATCAAGACTAACCTCGATCGAGTATTGAAGAGGGACAGTCAAGAAACCTACTAGTGTTAATAACCCGTACCAACCACTTTCACACAAGATTTATTCAAGAATTTCCCCGAGGTACCACATCCCATAGTCACAAATCATGGGTCCCAATTCACAAACCATAATCACTTGACATCTTGTGCCCACATTATAAATCACAACAACATGGACAACTCACGTGCTGCACGGACAACTCACGTGCCAATACCATTAACACCTCATATCTGCAAGGAGAACTCACGTGCTAAGTGATTCGCAATATCTCATATCCGCACGGATAACTCACGTGCCAGCAATATCAATAATTATGTAACCATACAAACAACTCACGTGCCAATAGTACAACTCTCACACAGAAGGCAAGTATACGAGAATATATGTAATGATCAATAAATATCAGGATTCATCTTTTGAAACCAATATGAGTGATTAATTACATGTATGCTTGTGCAAGTGTTCTATAACAACTTGATTCAACAAGTAAGAGCAGAGACAAAGAATGAAACATATGAAACAACACAACAAAATGTAAAATGCATAACTCACACAAGGCAGGCACACCACTACAGAAATATCATGTAACAATGATTCCAAATAAGAATGACCCAACGATAAGAGAGATAATCTGTAAAAATAATTCCAAATAAGTACAACTCAACGATAATAGAGATACATGTAACAATGATTCCAAATAAATACAACTCAACGATAATAGAGATACATGTAACAATGATTCCAAATAAATACAACTCAACGATAAGAGAGATACATGTTACAATGATTCCAAATAAATACAACTCAACGATAAGATAGATACATGTATCAAGGACTTCAAATAAGGATAAGTCAACAATGGAGAAGATAACAATAACTTCAATTAAGGATAATCAACTACGGAAGAGATAACATGGCAATAAAAGAGGCAACGACTTCAATTTAGACATATAAGAGTATATTTGGCAATAAAGGGTAGAACATGAACCAATCAACTTCAAATAAGACATGTAAGGGTAAATTTATCAATTGAGGATTTAACATGATAAGACAACTTCATTTTAATGTACATAAGAACCTAAGAGTCTAAGCCGGTCAAATTTCCACATATAAGTCGTGTACATACTCGTCACCTCGTGTACACGTCTTTCACATAGTTCAAATAGTGCAACAAATCAATTCTATGGGGTAGCTTCCCCACACAACGTTAGGCAAGATACTTACCTCAAAAGCCCTCAATCAACACTCTAAAATAGATTTTCCTTTACAATTCACCTCTGCTCGGCTCAAATTTAACCAAAATTGACTTAATAACATCAAATAATGCAAGATAAATCAATTCCAATAATTAAAGTTATGATCTTTATACAATTGCTCAAAAGTCAACAAAAGTGAACCCCGAGCTCTCTCGGTCAAAACCCAAGTCCAATGGTAGATTCTGACTACCCATGACCCCACGAGTTCATATATGTGATTAGTTACATTGATTACAGGTAGTTGAACAAGGTCATAATCAAGAACAAGTATCCTTTGTCGCATATTGATGATTTGTTTGACCAGCTTCAGGGAGCGATGGTGTTCTCCAAGATTGATTTGACGTCAGGGTATCACCAACTGATGATTCGAGACTCAGATATTCTTAAGACAACTTTCAGGACCCGATATGGCCATTATGAGTTCCTTGTGATGTCTTTTGGGCTGACCTATGCCCCAACAACGTTCATGCATTTGATGAACAGTGTGTTTCAGCCTTATCTTGACTTGTTCGTTATTATATTCATTAATGACATCCTGGTGTACTCTCGTATCCAGGAGGAGCATGCTCAGCATTTGAGGATTGTGTTATAGCGATTGAGGGAGGAGAAGCTTTATGCAAAGTTCTCCAAGTGTGAATTTTGGCTCAGTTCAGTGGCGTTCTTGGGGCACGTGGTGTCCAGTGAGGGTATTCAGGTGGATCCGAAGAAGATACAAGCGGTGTAGAGTTGGCCCAGACCGTCCTCAGCCACGGAGATTCAGAGCTTTCTTGGGTTGGCAGGCTATTACCATCTTTTTGTGGAGGGTTTCTCATCTATTGCATCGCCCTTGACTAAATAGACCCAGAAGGGTGCTCCTTTCAGGTGGTCGCATGAGTGCGAGGAGAGCTTTTAGAAGCTCAAGACTGCTTTGACCATGGCTCCAGTTCTAGTTCTACCCTCAGCTTCTAGTTCTTACATAGTGTATTGTGATGCCTCGCAGAAATCGGCATTGGTGTGTTTTGATGCATGGGGTAGGGTGATTGCTTATACTTCGTGCCAGTTGAAGCCCCATGAGAAGAACTATCTTGTCCACGACCTTGAGTTAGCAGCTATTGTTCATGCCTTAAAGATTTGGCGGCACTATTTGTACGGGGTCCATTGTGAGATTTACACTGATCATCAGAGTTTGCAGCATCTTTTCGAACACAAGGATCTTAACTTGCATCAGCGGAGGTGGTTGGAGCTTCTTAAGGACTATGATATCACCATTTTGTACCATCCCGGGAAGGCCAATGTGGTGGCCGATACCTTGAGTCGCCGGTCAGAGTGTTTGGGGAGCTTAGCATGTCTTCCAACAGCAGAGAGGCCATTAGCATTGGATGTTCAGGCCTTAGCTTGCCAGTTTGTTAGATTGGATGTTTCTGAGCCGAGCTGAGTATTGGCTTGTGTGGTCTTTTGGTCTTCTCTTTATGATTGTATCAGGGAGCATCAGTATGATGACCCCCATCTGCTGTCCTTAAGGACACGGTCCAGCATGGTGATGCTAATGAGGTCGCTATTGGAGATGATGGTGCATTGAGGAAGCAGAGTAGGCTATGTGTGCCCAATGTAGATGCTTTGCGTGAGTTGATTCTCTAGGAGGCTCACAGTTCGTGATATTCTATTCATCCGGGTGCCGCGAAGATGTATCAAGACTTGAGACAGCATTACTGGTGGAAGAGAATGAAGAAGGACATATTTGAATATGTAGCTCGGTGCCTAAATTGCCAGCAGGTGAAGTATGAGCATCAACGACCATGTGGGTTTCTTCAGAAGTTAGATATTTCAGAGTGGAAATGGGAGCGGATCACATTGTTATTGGGCTTCCACGGACTCGGCGGAAGGTGATGCAGTTTGGGTGATTCTGGACCGGCTGACCAAGTTAGCTCATTTCATTCCTGTGATGACTACCTATTCTTCCGAGCACCTGGTTCTAGTGTATATCCGCGAGATCGTCAGGCTTCATGGCGTACCAATATCTATCATTTTAGACCGGGTATGAAGTTTACATCACGGTTCTGGAGTTAAGCACATCATTTCAACCTCAGACGGATGGACAATCCGAGTGCACTATTCAGATATTAGAGGATATGCTCTGTACGTATGTGATGGAGTTTGGGGGTTCGCGGGATTAGTTCTTCCCTCTAGCAGAGTTTTCTTACTACAACAGTTACCAGTCGAGCATCCAGATGGAACCGTATGAGGCTAGATTATTGGGTACAGACTTGGTTCAGGATGCTCTGAAGAAGGTTAGGGTGATTTAGGATAGAATACGCACAGCCCAGTCTAGACAGAAGAGTTATGCCAATCGGAAGGTTTGCGATGTTGCATTCATGGTTGGAGAGCGGGTCTTGCTCCGGGTGTCACCCATGAAGGGTGTTACGAAGTTCAGAAAGAAGGGAAAGCTAAGCCCGAGGTTTATCGGTCCATTTGAGGTATTGCGACGTGTTGGGGAGGTTTCTTATGAGCTTGCCTTGCCTCCCAGTCTAGCAGGAGTTCATCCAATATTTCATGTTTCTATGCTCTGGAAGTATCACGGCGATCCGTCTTACGTATTGGATTCCAATTCAGTCCAGTTGGACTAGGATTTATCTTATTTTGAGGAGTCGGTGGCGATCTTGGATAGGCAGGTACGAAACCTGAGGTCGAAGAATATTGCTTCTGTGAAGGTTCAGTGGAGGGGTCAGCCGGTCGAGGAGGTGACTTGGGAGACCGAGCATTATTTGCGCAGCTGCTATTCTCATCTTTTCAGCACATCAAGTATGTCTCTATGCTCGTTTGAGGACGAACGATTCTTTTACGAGGGGGAGGATGTAACGACCCGGACAGTCATTTTGAATGTATTAGCCCCTACACCCTATTTACCATTTTCACCGTATCGGTTTCTGCTTACGCGACTTGTCGTGAGGTCTTGTTTTTGGTTTCGGAGTGTTTTGAGACACTTAGTCCCTAAAACGGAAGCTTAAGTCTCATGATTTTAACTGTAGTCGAAAGTGTATAAAGACGACTTCGGAATGGAGTTTCGTTAGTTTTGTTAGCTCCGTTGGGTGATTTTGAACTTAGGAGCATGTCCGGACTGTGAATCTGAGGTCTGTAGCTAATTTAGGCTTGAAATAGAGAAAGTCAAATTTTTGGGAAGTTTGACTGGGGGTTTATGTTTGATATCAGGGTCGGATTCCAATTCCGAATGTCGGAGAAGATGTGTAATGTCAAATATGACTTGTGTGCCAAATTTTTGGTCAATCGGACGTGGTTTGATAGGTTTCGACAACGGTTGTAGAATTTGGAAGTTTCAAGTTCATTAAGTTTGAATAGAAGGGTGATTCATGTTTTTAGCATTGTTTGATGTGATTTGAGGATTCGACTTAGTTTGTATGGTGTTTTGGGACTTGATGGCATGTTTGGTTGAGGTCCCGGGGGCCTCGAGTGAGTTTCGGGTGTTTGTCGGATCATTTTATGACTTTGGTTGATGGCTGATATCTGTTGGTGTATATTTTTTGGTTTCCAATTACGCGTTCGCGAGAAGAGCCTCGCGTTCACGAAGGGTTAATATGAGAAGGAATATTTTGTTCTTCGCATTCGCGAAGAAGAGGACGCGGACAGGAAGGTGTGGTCTGCGAGTGCATCGCGAACGCGTGAGGGGTGTCACGTTCGCGAAGAGAAGTGAGGCCACTGGGGACCCCAGGTCTTTGGTCTATGCGTTCGCGAGATATGGGCCGCGTTCGCGAAACATTGATCGTGTTCGCGAAGAGTAAACTGGGAGATAGTCTGAGTTGGCCTACACGAACGCGAGAGGATGGTTGTGTTCGCGAAGAAGGAAATCTGGGCAGACAATATTAATTTCAAAAACGAGGGTTTGAACCCATTTTTCATATTTTGAGCTAGAGAACACGAAATTGTGCGATGATTGAAGGGATTTTTGTGGAGTTGATTGGGGTAAGTCATTCCTACTTGGTTTTGGTTAAATCCCATGATTTCATCTTTAAGTTTTCCATCTAATTTGTGATTTGGGGTGAGAAATTGGGGGGAAAAAAGGAAGAACTCTTGAGTTAGAATTTTGATGTTTTGAATGGGATTTTTTAATCATATTTCAGTAATTTTGGTATGGTTAGGCTCTTGAGTGAATGGGATTTTGGGTTTTGTAACTTTTGTTGGATTTCGAGACGTGGGCCCAGAGGCCGAGTTCGGGCCGATTTCAGATTTTTGGCATATAATTTAGTGTTTTTTTGTGGAATTGATTCTTTTAGCTTGTATTAATTATATCGTACTGCTTGTGTCTAGATTCGGGGAATTTGGAGATTAATTCGAGGGGCAAAGGCATTGTGGAGTAGGATTTTGCGTGGTTTGAGGTAAGTAACAGTTTTAAATCTAGTCTTGAGGGTATGAAACCCCGGATTTTGGTATGAGGTGACTATTTTGGAGGTGAAGCACATGCTAGGTGACAGACATGTAGGCGTGCACCATGGGGGATTATGACTTTGTCCGTCCCGTGAGACTGTAAAGTCGAATAGACTATTGCTAATTACTTGTTCTTTCTGTCTTATAGAGATTTGACTACAAATCATATTAGAAATCATACTTAGGCTATGTGATAGTACGGTTGGGACCCGTAGAGGTCTCGTACCTGTGAATTATTTGCTAATTGCTGTCTTGTACTCAGTCATAATTGTACTTGCACATCATACCTCAGTCTCTTCTTGATTCCTGTTGATATACTATGTTATTTTTTTTGGGCTGATCTTTATGATTTCTGAGGGCCGTGAGACTAGAGAGGTACCTGGCTGAGTGACGCTGAGGGCCTGGTTGTGAGGTATAGATACCGTACCACGTGAGTTGTCCGTGAGAATCATGATGTTGATATTTAGCACGTGAGTTGTCAGTGCGGATTCGGATATAATATTGCAGCACGTGAGTTGTCCGTGCAGATTATAGTGCTTGGGCTGTAGGAGCCCTTTCAGAGTCTGTACACCCCCAGTGAGCGCAGGTACCTATTAAGTGTGATTACTGAGGGCTGAGAGTCGAGTGATTGAGCTGTTGTGACAAGTTGAGTGTTTGTTGCCCTGAGAGGTTGTACTTGTTTTTCATTTGTTGATGTACTTAGTTGCTATCTGTCATTGTTGTGAAATTTCTGAAAGATTCTATATCCGGATTATCTGCAGTGTAACTGTATAAAGTGATTTGACTTGAACTGCCGGATTTGAAAGCATGTCCATTCTTTGCTGGAATTATTGAAAATGAACTGTATTTGTATAACTTGTCACTACCTTCTCAATTCCTTATTTATTTCTGTTACTTGCTTAGTTGGTTGTACTCATGCTACACCTTGCACTTCATGTGCAGATCTAGGTGTGTACGGTTCTAGCGGTCGCTGAGTTCGTGCGCGAGCTGATTATCAGAAACTTACAAGGTAGCTGCCGGCGTCCGCAGTCCCTATTTCTCCTTTCTTGTTATCTTTTCTCTCTTGTATTGGCATTTGGCACAGACTGTAGTAGACTTTGTTTCTAGATTGGTTGTTAGATGCTTATGACTTAGTGACACCCCGATGTCGGGCTATCATTCCGCACTTGTGTTTTGGGTTTTTACCCCGTTATTATGTAAACCTTCAGTTAGTTTAATTGCTTTCGCTCACCTCTGTTATATATTGAGATTGTCGGCTTGCCTAGTTCCACGATAGGCGCCATCACGACTGGTTAGTATTTGGGTCGTGAAAAGTTGGTATCAAAGCCTAGGTTACATAGGTCTCATGAGTCATGAGCAGGTTTAGTAGAGTCTTGAGGATCAGTACGGAGACGTCTGTACATATCTTCGAGAGGCTACAGAACCCTTAGGAAACTCTACATTCTTAGATTCTTGTCGTGCGAATCTGTTGATTCTAGTAACTAAACATTTGTTGTTTCATTCTCTCACAGATGGTGAGGACTCGTACCACCGGGCAGGATGGACAACCACCAATACCACCAGCCAGGACCGCGAGAGGCTGAGGTCGCGGTGGTGGCCGCGGTAGGGGCAGAGGTGCAGCCCGCACAGTAGCTGGGGCAGTACCTGCAGATCCACTAGTTGCCCCAGATCAGGACCTGATTCCAATTGTTGATGCACCAGCTCAGGCACCACCTGTGCCCATCGTGATTCCTAGCCTTCAGGAGGCCCTACCTCAGATGTTGACCGTGTGCAGGTAGTACGGGGACTCCAGACTTAGACGGACGGACAGTCCGAGTGCACTATTCAGATATTAGAGGATATACTCCGTGCGTGTGTGATGAAGTTTGGGGGTTCGTGAGATTAGTTCTTGCCTCTAGCTGAGTTTTCTTACAACAACAGTTATCAATCAAGCATCCAGATGGCACCGTGTGACGCTCTGTAT